>JAIGNY010002621.1:275000-512500 GCA_020152595.1 Chiridota heheva
ACTTGCATTTGTTCAACCAATAAAGGTCAAATGACTGAAACGTCTTGCTTTTTTAAGTTTTTAATAAAGTTGCTCTAAGGAGTGGTTGGAAGTTGTATTTTCTTTATTTCTGCAACAAGTTCAATTTATATTATGTAAATAGGTTGGGCTGTTTGTATGATTAAAAACGTTGGAAGCAGAACTCGACATAAACAGTGTCAGTCTATACAGAGATGATGGCTTGGCTGTACTCCAAAACAACTCAGGCAGCGAAACTGACCGAACAAGCAAGAAACTAATAAAAATCTTTCAAAAACAGACTCAAAATCACCGTACAAACCAATATGAAAGCAGTAGCCTATCTCAAACTCAAAACCGGTACATACCAACCTTACAGGAAACCTAATGATCACCCTATGTATATCAACACCCATTCTAACCATCCACCCCCCCTCTCCCCTATTATCAGACACATCCCTACCGCAGTCAGCAAAAAAATCTCGGAACTCTTATCCAACCGTAACATTTTCACAAAAGCAGCACCAACGTACAACGAAGCACTGAATTCAAGCGGTTACTCAGAAAGCATACAATATACACACCACGAGAAAGACAAGACAAAAGCAACAAACAGAAAAAAGAATCGACCAACAAAAACAATCTGGTTTACCCCACATACTCACTTCCCTGTTCAGCAAAGCGGTAAACCAATGTTGGGGTAACATTCATCCGACTTATCACTAAGCACTTATCCTGTGAGCACAAGCTGCACAAGATTTTCAATAAATACCCTCAAAATGAGCTATAGCTGCATGAAAAACATGCAATCCATCCTAAAATAGCATGTGGCAAATAATCAATCAAGCCAATCAAGCAATGCCTAAAGCCACTTGCAAGGACAAAGATAACTGCCCCCTTCGAGAGGAATGTTTAACCAGCGCCTAAGTATATAAGGCTATTGTTACATCAGACTCTATATCAAAACAATACATAGGACTCACAGGTGGAACTTTCAAGCAACGGTATGATCAAGGATGTACCTCCTTGGTATGATTATTAATAATCACATCAAATCATTTAAACACGTGGAGAACTCAACAGAAACAGAACTTTCAAAATGTGTGTGGCACTTTAAATAATCAAGGTGCTGAATTTTCTATTCACTGGGATATCATTAAAAAGTCCAACACTATGAAACGCCAGTCCGGTCAATACAATCTCTGCTTGCAAGAGAAATTTGAAATCCTTAACGCAGACAATGACACCAGCATGAACAGAACTCCTCTTTGTTTGCGGTCACGGGAAGAAACCAGCCAACCGAGTCAAGAAAAAATAGCCTCAGCTCCTTGCCACAATAAGCGTCAGTTGTCTGAAGATCCAGAGCGCCTTATATAGACATACACTCTCGTGAAACTCAAGAGAAACATAAGATATATGATAAGATTGACACTGTGCTATAAAACATCTTAAAAAACATGTTTCAGGTAAATGATTTAAACTATTGTTTATCAATTAAGAAATTAGCTGCAAAATTCATTCAGATGGTAATCAGAGTTCTTTTTAAATACATCATGTTTTATCAATGCGAACGACATTGTTTATGACAAAATGTCAGGATAGAAAGTGTGACGCCACCTCTTGTATTGTAGAAAGTAATCTTAAGTCACCAATCTATTTCAACTTTTAGTTTATATGCATATAAAATATAAATGAATAGCAACTTAACTAATGATTAAACTGGGATTGATCAGGTGACCTTTCATTGTCAGTGTAAGATGTGGATGAGTAATTAATTGATCGTGATAACTTAAAACTTAAGTCTCACCAATAGCGCCAGAACGTTTTTAATTTGGGAGGGACAATACATCAGTGTGGGGTCCAGGGGCGAATCCCAAGTGGGGGCCCAGCTCTTTTGTTATAGCAGATTTGGGGTTAGAATTAAATAGGCCTAAAGTTGTTGCATGTTGCAACTCTTACAAATTCAATTATAAGATAAAGATTCCAACCCAACATGGTCAAAATACCCTGAGAGGATTTCACCTGCCTGGTTGCTTTCTGCCCAGTTGGGAAGGTAAAATTTAGATATGATTAAATCAAATTTTAAAAATTAAAGGGAATTTTGGTAAAATTTTGGGTAAACTTTAGCAATATTTCCACAGGTAACTCTTTCCGAAAACTGCCCAAGAACGAAGGAAATTTCCCAAAAAGTGAAGAAAATTCTTAAAATCAGAGAAAATTTTCCACTTGTAATGGCAGGAAAAGAATTTGAGGTATTCTCAATTTGGGAGTGATTTCTGCCTCAAGATTTTTCCAAAAAGCTCTTAATTTGGATTTGTGTCATGTAGGTTTGTGGGTCTATCTATATGGTCATTTAAATGAGAATGAATTAATTTGTTCCCAGTAAAATTTCTTATTATAAAAATATCATGTGCCTCAGTTAGAGAGGTCAAATACTCACTTCTGAAAAGTTGGGGGCCCGCCAGGCCACTGACCACCTGTTCCCCCTGCTTCCGCACTTAGCTATGAGTCTCACCAATACATTCAGTCATCACTACCTTTTCCATTACTTGTCTTCTTCTCACAACTAAGTGTTGCATTTCTTTTTATAACAGGTTCACTACTATAAACTTCTTACAGAAATTATTATTTTTCAATCAAGCTATATCTTCTATGAAAATGGAGTCCTCTTTTACAACAAAAACTGAAGAAAAATCTTATTTTCAGAAACAATTTTCTAGGCAAAATAAAGGAATTAAAATTCAACGTTTCTTAAAAGGGGTTGATATCGTGTGCATATGTTTTACAAGTACTCGTTTTTCACAGTTCAGGCTACCTTTGTCACTACATTAAATCCACTCAGGAAAAAACATTTATACACATTTTGAAACTTAACACAATGATCACTGCTATGGGAAAGTGTCAGTTAAAATTTCATGAAGATTGTAATTTATAGCTTTTAATGCCTTGAAAAACATTTTTCTTTATTTTGTTTACAGGGAGATGGCAAATGATTTCTAAATGTGTAAAATAAATTTTCCCACAAAACATATATGCAGACATTTGTTAATGATGAAGCAACATGCCTCTAGCTTCTTACACTTAAAAACATCACTTTGAAATAGCAGAAAAGATTTACCTGACACATAACTGTCACAATAGAAACGATAATATAGCTGTTACGATTTCATACATGCATATATATATGTAAACAAATCTCTTCAATTTGCTGTATTCCCGTACAAAAATGCAAGGATTGGGCTATTTAGCCCCGACATAGAGGCCGACACTGATTCAAAGCCCCGACATAGAGGCCAACACTGATTCTAAGCCCTGTCATAGAGGCCGACACTGATTCTTAGCCCCTACATAGAGGCCAACACTGATTCTAAGCCCTGACATAGAGGCAGACACTGATTCTAAGCCCCGGCATTGAGGCCGACACAGATTCTAAGCAACGACATTGATTCTAAGCCCCGACATGAAGCTGACATTACGACAATCAAGAGTTCTACAAATATTGTGGGTACAACATTAAGGCTGACATGAGCATGGCACCAACTCGGGGCCAACATGAAGCCAACATTACAACTCCCAGACTGGCATTGCCATGACATTTAGACTTGGGTTATTTTTTGAGGCCGACATGGGCACGACATTTGGACTTATAATTTTTCTAGAATGATGAGGCACAACATTGTCGCTTTAAGTCCACATATACACAACACGACCTAAACAACTTTTCGCGTACAAAATTCTAAAGCTGACATGGGGCCAATTAAGAATCTAATAATGAAATTCAGAACATGACAATTTAACTTACAAATTTTTCATGAGTCTGACATTTATACTTTGTTTTTATTGACAACATTTGAATTGTATTTAATTTGCAGAGCTGATAAAAGTCAAAGATGATTTTTTAAGTAATTCTTATTCAGATTCTTCCAATCTTTTATTTAAAATATATATAATATATATATATATATATATATATATATATATATATATATATATATATATATATATATATATATATATATATATATATATATATATATATATATATATATATATATATATATATATATATAAATATATATATATATATATATATATATATATATATATATATATATATATATATATATATATCACAGAGAACATTCCAGTTTTGAGAGAGTCGTTGTAGATTTCACTGAGACATAATCACTTACTCATTACATTGCAAAAGTAAATATAAAAGATGGCAATCCAATGAGTTGCTGAACTTTTATCGCATCTGAAGAACATAATTTCCAAGATGAAAAATCCCTTTGAGATAGTTAAAGGGTTTCCAAAGAACACAAAGGGATTTCAAAGAAACCACAAACTCCAAAAGTGTTCCCTAATTGTAAAGGGTTTTCAAAGGGACCACAAGCTTCAAAGGGTGTTCTCTAATTGTAAAGGGTTTTCAAAGGGACCATAAGCTTCAAAGGGTTCCCTAATTTGTAAAGGGTTTCAAAGGGACCACAAGCTTCAAGTGGTTCCCCTTGAAACATGTCAAAAGGACTTGATCCTTTTGCAGGATTTTCCAGTGTGGAAAATTAAAGTAATATTAAGAATACAAAAGTAATTTCAACATTAAACAATTAGCTAATAAACTTTGATACACTAGGTTTAATCCAGCATGCAGATATGAAGGCTTGGTACTTCTTGCATGCCTCTGTATCACTTGCCTAAATATTGGTGACACTTACCTTACCCTACCTTCTTAAAGGGACTCAAAACCTATCTTCCCCTGTTGCATATTATGATTTTCTCATCACAGCTGGATCATCACAGAAGGAAGCTTCATCTCTAATGGTACTATCTCTGACCTTTTAAAAAGAAGTCATCCATACAAATACTCTGTGATATATAACTTGTTAACATAAAACTTCACTGGATCCCTAACTTTTTTTAAGCCACACCTTCATTACTACTAAACCTGACCTGACCTTCCAACCTTCTCAATGGGGCTAGTAGTAGGGCTAAATATCCTTTACCATTCTACTTTGTAGTAGGGATGGGGAAAATTTTGAGAGGATTTACACCTTCCTGCCATAATTACCCAAAAGTTGAAAATATTTTTAGATAATTGGCCAAATTTCCCAAAATTGGCAAAATGTTTTCGAAAATTGAAAAAATGCTCAAAAATGCTTAAAAATGCTCAAAAATGCTCAAAACTTTCCCGAAAAATGAAATAAATTTCTGAAAATTAGCAAAATTACCAGACAAAAAAAACATTCCCACATTCCCCCCCTCCCCCCCACCAAAAAAAAAAAAAAAAAAACAGACCAAAAATAAAGGAAATATCGCAAGAGAGAGAAATGTTCTAAAAATCAAAGAGAATTGCCAAGAAATGAAGGAACTATTTCAAAATTTCCTGATCAGCAGCAATTTGAACATTGATAGAAACGGCATTTACCAGTGCAATTTTTTGGCTACAAAATTTGGGTGTAAGCCCCCCCCTTCTCCCCCTCCCCTCCCCCCCTCCCCTTCCTTTCCTCCTCCTGATAGGGGACCTTCCTACGCTCATGGTCTGTCCTATTTCTTTTTTTTTTTACCCTTAGCACTGTCATTTACTGTAATAAAACTTTCTTAGCATAGCATAGCAAGGTTTAACCTCCCAAAAGCATCCAGTGCTGAACATTATGTCAAGACAGCTAGCCCTTTGATAACCAGTTGTGAACTCACCGACCCACCGGGATTCAAACCCGAGACATGCAGGTGAGAGGACAAAGCACTAACCACTACACCATGGAGGTCTTAGGCCACAAGACTAACACATCTATTTGCACTCAGACCAACACCAAACAATTAAACACAAACAAACAAACTGTATTTTCTGAATTGACAAAATAATGTGGTGGATGGAGTCACATTAATTGACCCTAATAAATTTTCGTGCAGAAATAGAGATTAATATCTGCATTAATATTTATATTTTGCAAACTCATATGATTAGTTTAGTGTGTATTTACTTAATCCTGTGGTTGCAGATAACTATTTTGTTTAGAACATTTATGCTGAATTTTCAAGAAATTCTGTATATCATTATGAAATTGAAAAATACTAAGAGGGGAGCAAGGGAACAACCCTCCCCCCCCCTCCCTAATATTTTATTCTGTCGGTTCAGATTTTAATCCGTCTGTTCAGATTTTAATCTGTCAGTTCAGATTGGTGCCATCAGTTCAACAACTTTGGCATTCAGGTGCTTATTATGTTTTTAGATTTCAAAAGAGCACTTTCTCAGAAAAAGGTTCTTTGGTAATAATATATTAAACATTTGTGCTATTTTGTATTTTAATACATAAACTAAGACACAGAGAGAAAGGAGAGAAAGGGGGAGGTGGAGTGTCGGAGTGCACGTGATCTGAACAGGCTCATTTTAAAAATTTGACAACATTTATACAAGTTTGTAGTAAATTATTGAAATTTTTTCTTTTAGACAACCCATATTTTTCAAAGAGTGACAATAAACCTAACCATGTACAAACATAAACAATAAAAGAATATAATTCTAAATTATGCGTTTTCATGATTTTGTGTTTTGTATATGGTGTATTATAGCTCTCTGACATGAATTTTGACTATCATATCATGCTCAATGTCAATTTGAATTGTGCATCACTAAAATTGTCGGTTCAATTCAATTCCCTAATTGTGCCCAATATGAAAATCCTTGCTCTGGGACTGCTTGGAATCGCCTCATTCAATTAAGAATCATGCCCACTGGAATTGTGCCATGTCGGGCTGGAACCATACCCATGTTGTCTTAGAATTGTGTCCAAAGTCGGTCTGGGAATTGTGCTCATGTCGGCCCAAAATCATTCTCAGCATTAGTCCCAAATGTTGTGCTCATTTAAATATTTAGCCTAATCAGCCCCGACATTGAATGTCGGATTCATATCATGTTCAAAAATATCGACCTCATGTATACTTGAATGTTGGCCTCATGTCGTGCTCCAATGTCAGCCGCATGTCATGCTCAAATGTTGGGCTCATTTAAATATTTAGCCTCTGAATTAAGCCCAGACATTTGAGCATTATTCGGCCCCGAATCGGGTTGTGGTTGTTAGGCTTGTTGTATGGCCTAATTGGCTCCAACTATTCGTGATGGAAAGTTTGTAAATTTATGAATATATTTACGAACTTAAATCATATACCATGATAGAAGAGAAACAAAAGAAATTTGAATTCAAAGTGACGATATAACCCAATTTGATTCTACCCACACAATATGTATGTGCATGCGTCTACCACACTACATCTTGCTGCTGTCACAGATTATTCCTGTTCACAAGGTAACTATCAAATTCAATACGTATTTACTTGAAGTTCACCCGACTCTGCCCAATTAACCACTAAATGACCAGGGCCGTAATTCCCGGGGGGACATGTCCCCCACACACACTTTTTAGTAAAATTTGAGTGTAGTATCCCTCTTCGCCACAGACTATAGTCGAGAACCAATGGCTCCACCAATCGGTAGGAAAATTATATATTATTTTGTTAAATAATTATTTGATATTCTATTGCATGTTGCCATTTTTGTGATCAGGTACGTTTTTTTTTTTTTGGGGGAAGGGGTGCCTTCCATGAGTTTTCTGGATTTCTTATGCATCTGAGTAAGAAGTTAGGTCATGATTGGCTCATTGTGCGAGTTTGTAAACCATCAATCTCTACCAAATGTCGAACGATCTTCATCAAAATATAGAATGATAGCATTTCTGGCAAAATTCATGATGATATGGATGCTCTTTTTACTGTTTTACTCATATATCAAATTTCATCAGTTTTTCCAAGCTGTAGCGGAGACTCAATTACTTAAACTCTGCATACCCCCTTAAATCCCTCCCTCCCCCCCCCCCTCACCCCATCTTTATTAGCATAAGCAAAATCAACATATGTATGCCGGGTCTTATGAAAATTGTGCTGAAATCCTGATGGCAGATGTACAAATCTTAATATTTGCATGAATTCTAGACCATAACCCAAACATTTTCAATATTATATCGAATTTTTAACCCTTTAAGGTACAATTGTTAAGCCCTAGCAGGATTTTCCTAACTCTCTGGTATAAAACATGATATAGTGGGATGTTGATTTTTGGACAAAACCATGCAGATTTTGAAGCCCTAGCAAGATTTTTAAAACCTAAACTTAGTTTCTCAAGCCCTATTAAACTCGGCTATACAATTTCATAAAAACCTAGCAGGGTATTGCTTTTGGACAAAGCTCTGCAAAGTTGAAGCCCTAGCAAGATTTTTTCAACCTAACTTTATGTTCTCAAGCCCTAACTCGCCTATAAAGCACATGGTATTTCATTCAAACCTAGCGGGATATTGCTTTCTAGACAAAACCCTGCAACTGTGAAGACCTACCACGATTTTTTCAACCTAAATTGAAGTTCTCAGGACTTCACTCTGCTACAAAACCAATGATGTTTCATTCAAACTTAGCAAAATATTACTTTCTGAACAATGCTCTGCAAATTTTTGAAGCCCTAGCAGGATTTTTGAGGGCCTAGCGGGATTTTTACAGAAGTCCTAGCGGAAGATTTTTCCAGCCTTAGCGAAAGATTTGTGCAGCCCTAGTGGGAGATTTTTGCAGCTCTAGCAGGATTTTTAAAGCCCTATAGGGATTTATGCAGCCCTAGGGGAAGATTTTTGCAGCCTAGCGGGAGATTTTTGCAGCCTTAGCGGGAATTATGAAGCCCAAGGGGAAAATTTTTGCAGCCCTAGTGGGAGATTTTTGCAGCCCTAGCTATAAAAGACATGATTTTCATTCAAACCTGTAATAGGAATTTGGCTTTTGGACAAGCTATTTTTGGGCGCATGCAGGGCTTATTTGCAGTGCATTCTTCAGTTCTTGCATGTGACTCGTCACCTGATTCCTTATAACTACTTGAAAGCAGCTATGCTAGCGTATACTGGATAGCATGTGTCAAAAGACCTGTATGCTAGAGAGAGGGGGGGGGGGGCAAGGGACTTTCTATAGTAATTATACATCAGCTATCTTGGCATATAGGAATGCATATCTGTCAGCAGTAAGATGAAAATTCAAACTGACATGATGCAATCTCTTGATGAAGGCAGGGGCGCAGGGGCGGACTGGCCCGCCAGTCCACCGGCGCTGGACTGGTGCGCCAGTGGGTCTGAGGAGCAGGAGGTGCTGGTCCCAAGATGACTGAGGCGCCAGTCACTCCACCTGGAAGGGAAGATTTTTATGTGCCAGTCTGTCCCTGGTCTTATCCCCATCCAACCTTGTAGGTATAAGAATGACCTGATCTTATCCTCTAACCAGGGTCATAAATCTTGGGGTAGGGGGGGGGGAGGGGGTGACAGGGGGACATGATTTTTAGCAGAATTTTAAAAATTCAGTGCATTTGGCAAAAAAATTGCCTCTGGTCTACCCACTTTTTATGTCCCCCCTCTTTCCGTATGGGAATTACGACCCAGTATATGACAGCACCTACAATGAAAACAAGAGACTAACAAGTCTGATATTTCAGCAAAACAAATGATCAATTAACTACGTACATGTAACTGAAAAAAATTCTGCAAACTCTCATTCGGATCCGTCAGCTTAGCCACTTGGAATTGATTTCCTGCACTATCTATCAAATCTTAGCTATCCCTGGTAAACCCATCTTAGCTGTCATCCACACTACAATAAAATATTGAGCACAAAGTTGGATTCATTAAGGAGAAGACATTCATGGATGAACGCACAGTATAGCTGCATTCTATTTTAACTTGACACATCCTGGATGATACTAATGGCGATTTATAGCAGTCAAGTAAACAACAGAAAGGACTGATCATTCTTATATCATGAAATACCATGAGTCTCACATAATTGTTTGCTCTACTTTCGTAACTCAATGGTACTGTTTACTAATTAAATGTATTCCTATGATTGAATTATTACAAAAAAAGGTGTTAAACACAATTATAAATCCAAATAATATAGTTAATACAATAACAATACACCATATATGGTTAACTAATGTAAAATTATCATTAATGTTGGCCAAAACACTACCTAAAGTTTTATTCTGACCTGCATTTCTTAACTGATAAAAAAGTACTTCTGTCTAATGAAAACATGCATGTAAAAAATGTTAACCCAACACAAAAATCTTTCCATTAGGGATATTATAAGTTTTATTAGAACTCAGTTGTAATTTATTGTAACAATAAAGAGATTTAATAAAACTTCAACATCAAATCCCATCTTCACAAAGTACAAACATTATACTATTTAGTTTTTACATCTTTTACAAAATAACAAGTTTGTTTTATTGGTTTGATGAGAGTTTAACGGCACCACAAGAGCAAGGGTCAAATTGTGCCTGAGAGGTTAGATCATTTCAAAGGTAGGAAGAAGAGTAAACAGGGGGAGATTGAGAGAAACACCAGAACTAAAAGCCAGAAAGCTGGGATTGAGAGAGGAGGTGTATGGGTGGAGAAAAAAATGTAGAGAGAGAGGGGGTGGGGAAGGAGGACTAAATATGGTTGTAAAGGGAAGCCTAATGAAGAAAGGATACAGTTTTAATCGGAGGTTTTTTTTTTTGGAGAGGTCGGCTACTGACTTGTGGGCAGCGAGGGAAGCTCTGGGAAGGTTGAACAGGGGGCAAGCAAGGAGAATGTGATGGACTGTGAGGGTGCAATGACAATTGTTGCAGAGGGGTGGGGGAGAGCCAGTAAGGAGGTGGGAGTGAGTGAGGTGGGTGTGACCTATTCTAAGGCGGGTAATGTGGATATTGTCGACACGGGATCGGTTGTGTGTAGTGGGTTTGTTCGGAATGGTGGGCTGGATGACTTGGGGTTTGTTATCAATTTGGGAGTCCCATGAGGTTTGCAACTGGCCACGAACAAGGGAAGTGATAAGCGGTTTGATGTCAGAGAGGGTTTGGGGAAAAGAGGTAGGGGGAAGGGTGAGGGCAAGCTCAGCAGCCACATCAGCCCTGTCATTGCCAGGGATGCCAACATGGCTGGGTATCTAGAGGAAAAGAATATATGTTTCCTACGAAGGATGGGGGGGGGGGCCCAAAGGAGTTTACAGAGGATGAGGTAAGATGTGGGGTTATCCCACTTAACATTGAGTAATGAAGTAAGGACAGCCTTGGATTTAGAGAAGATGACAAAGTGGCTGAGCGGAGAGTATTCAATAAAGTTAAGGGCGAGGAGGATGGCCTTGGCCTGGGCCGAGAAGATGGATGAGTAGTTGGGAAGCCTGCTACTGAGGGTGATGTCTTGGATAACAGCAGCAGCAGCTGTCTTGTCACCTTCCTTGAAGCCATCAGTATAGATGGAGGTATAATTTGAGAGTTGGTCTTTGATTTGGTTGTGGAGGTTGATGAAGAGGTTAGGGTGGGTTTGGGCTTTGTGATGAGTGGAAAGGTCTAGGTGGATAGTAGGGAGTAGGTGGCCCAGGGAGGGAAAGTGGGCAAGGAGAAAGTGCTGAGAGTTGTTGGATTGATGCCGAGATGGAGAAAGTCTGATTTGATGCGTAAGCTGAAGGGAGGGGATAGGGTTTTAGTCCTATCAAAGAGGGTGGAGAAATTGGGGTATCTAATGAGGTTGTAAACAGGGTTCTGGGTGTTGGTGAGGACTCTAAAAGCATAGGAGA
The DNA here is from genome assembly GCA_020152595.1 of Chiridota heheva. NCBI lineage: Eukaryota > Metazoa > Echinodermata > Holothuroidea > Apodida > Chiridotidae > Chiridota > Chiridota heheva. The sequence continues at coordinate 286,635 of JAIGNY010002621.1, forward strand.
GGCTAAGCTTTCAACACCTTAGCAGGAAGGGGGTTAGTTGGTTTCAACATGAAGGCTGGTGATTGGGGAGGTCCTGTAGGCACCCAGACAAAGCCTGAGGGCTTCATTTTGGATGGTGTTGATGTGATTGAGGTAAGAATTGTGAGCAAGACAGTAGACAATATTGCCATAGTCAAGCTTGGCACGAATGGTGAGCCTGAAGATTTTGAGGAGAGCATGCTGGTTCGCACCCCAAGTGGTATTGGAGAGGAGGCGGAGAATGTTGAGGGAGCTGTTGCAATTCTGTTTCAGGTTGGTGATGTGTTGTTTGTAGGAGACCTTGTGGTCTAGAGTTAAAGCTAGGAACTTAGTGTGGTCAACTTTAGGGATGCGATTGCCAATAAGCACGAGGTTCGGGTTGGGGTGAAGGTTGTTGAAATGACAGGAGTGCATGTAGGCTGTCTTGTCTTTGGAGAATTTAAAACCGTTGTTGTTGCACGAGGCTTGCAGCCGATTGCGGTGGAGTCGAAGCCTATTTTCGACAAGAGGAAAGCTTGGGGAGGAGTAGAAGTAACAAGAGCAGTATCCAGTTGATACACAAAAACCTCCTCCTTAGGATCTTTTAAACTGATTTTCAAAATGTTGTTAATCAATCTAAAATTTCATGACGGGAATTATAAGTTTGACTGATACAACAGAAACAGATAGGCTTACCCGACCAATATTTTTATACAGGGTCTTAAATATGTTGAAACAATTGCAGAGATGAAGACCACACATTCTGATTTAAATGCCCTTATTTCGGAACTAATAAAAAATGTGGTCAAATTTATTCCTTAATCCGGCCAAGAAGCTTTTGTAAATAATTTGTCTATCATGGAAACAAGGCAATAGGAATATTTCAACACAATTGCTACAGTTATCACAACAACAAGTTTATGTTTAAATTCTTTTTAATTATTTGTTCACTTCAGCCCAGACCTGATTTTAAACATTTTCTCTATGCAGAAGATGAACATGATGAGACTTAAGCAGGCCCCTTTCAGACGTTTTCCTGAGGAACACAATACTGCTGTTCACTGACATGCTCTCCTTTTCGATCTATAATGTAAAATGGGAATTAGTGGATGTGTAGACAAGCTCACTGCTCCTTGCCTAAGGATATCTCCAATGGAATTTCCACCTCAAATTCCAGGAGTTATCTCATTAAAGATTCTAATTAACAAAAAGGTTTACAATCATGCGGGTTAATCAGCTGTCTTTGATCTGAACTGCAAATTCCATGGAGAAATGTCTGTAAAGTCATGCAACGTGATACAATCATGACTTTTTATTATATGATTAGTTCAGTGGTCCAGCAAATTTATCTTATATAAAAGAAGTTATAATACAAAACCAAATAGTAATTTAAAGATCTTATTTTGGTAAGGAGATATTAAAGTTTCAAATTGTCTCATTTTTAAGAAACAACTAAAGTCAGACTAGTTGTGATGTCACATCCTTAAAGTATTTGTTTATTGAGGTTTAACGGCACCATGAAAGTCAAGAGTCGAATGTATCAGGAGGGTATTAACAATTCATGGTGCTAGTATAAAGAGAGAAAAAGAAAAGTGTAAATTTTATAAACGAGTAGAAAGAGTACACTAAAAAAGATGGGGTGTTAAAATTTGACAACTGCCAAGTGTAAGTAAAATTATTACACCCCTCTGAATCAATTTTACACCCCGCCGAACCAATTCTTTCACCTAACACTCTGCAGGTGTTATACAGTAGTAGCAAGGTGTATGGCATGCGTCTTACACCAACTACCCCCCATAAAGTGTTATATGAGATAAAACAATTTGATTGGCTGAACATTGTTATCATGGCCACAGACACGTGATGTGTTTCACATTCCATATTTATCTCGTCTTGTGGCATGGTATCTTGGTGCAAATAATTATTAGCAGAATAATTACGTTGAATGCGGACAATAAAACATTTGTTGTAAAAATCCCATACTCTTATGTTAAGTAATGTATAATCATTGCTTATAATAAACGTTTTATTTTTTCGTTCAAAGAGGTGATTTGGTAGTTTTAAGTTTAATGCTTACATCTAACATTTCCTTAGGCATAGGCTACAACATTAATGTTGTAACTGATGTTACACTGTGTAAATTAGGCTTAGGTCTAAAACGAGTTCATCCCTAAATGTAGTTAGATAGCATATGATTGTGTAATGTAGCCATATGCATCAGCAGTATTGGAAGCAGTGTGTAGCATGCAGGGCATACTAAGTGAGATGTTCATCTCACTAGCCCAAATGGAAAGTTCCAGAAAATATGTGCACAAGGGGGTAAGTGAAATATGAAATTGGGATTCCAGGGGAGGGAGTACCAGTGCAATTGGGATTCAGGGAGGAGTATCAGTGAGATTGAGATTCAGAAGGAGGGTGGGGGGAGGGGGAAGCAGTGGGATTCCAGGAAGCACTATGATTTTGGATTTAGGGGTATCAGTGGGATTGACATTCCGGGGGATATCAGTGGGAGTGGCATTCTGGAAGATATCAGTGGGATTGGCATTCTGGGAGATATCAGTGGGATTGGCATTTCAGGGATATCAGTGGGATTGGCATTCCGAGAGATATCAGTGGGATTGGCATTCCGAGAGATATCAGTGGGATTGGCATTCCAGGGAATATCAGTGGATTGGCATTCTGAGGGATATCAGTGGTATTGGCATTCCAGGGATATCAGTGGGATTGGCATTCCGAGGGATATCAGTGGGATTGGCATTCCAGGGGATATCAGTGGGATTGGCATTCCAGGGGATATCAGTGGGATTGGCATTCCGGAGAGTATCTGGATGTCACCTATGCCCCAGTACACATATCTGCAATTTGAGTATTCTGGATGACATCATAATATTAAATGTCCATAAAACTTAACAACTAGTTTGTCAGTGAAACAGTGAAAACAAACTCTGTTTAGCATTAAAGCCTAAGTGTTAAATCCAGATATATTTAAAGGCCAAAATCTCTACGTTTGCTTGGATATTTTGCAGAAATTTGTTGCAAATTTGGAGGAAATATAGTAAAGATTATTTCAAAGTTTGAAATATATGTATCGTGCGCAAGTACACTAAAACTTGGTGATCACTTGTGCACAAATCGTCGCATGTTTCACTTGTGCACAAATAGTTGTCCCGGAAGTTCAAAACGCCAGCTGATGGAATACTTGAATTGCCCGTTAGAGCAGATCTCCAAATCTACCAATTTGGGTATGTGCTCATGTCCATTAAACAAAGATGCTCCACACACAAAAACCAAAAGTCTTTGTGATACACATAAAGAGAAAAGGTGTTTTTATTTTATGTATATGACTTTGTGTTACCAGGGAGAAGTAACAGCTCCCTGGTGTTACAATTATAAAATTAAAGAACGAACATAGATTTGATAAACAAGTATAGGCATTTGGAGATAAAATATCCGGACTTAAAAATGACGTTGAATTATTTTTTCGTGCATTTTCTTACATAAATATTTTTCTTATCATTAATTTATCTCCTAGTCCAAATAATCAAGGAGTCACAGAATGCAGGGTTCCCTTCGCAGGTCACTGCTCAAGGAGTCAGAGAACGCAGGGTTCCCTTCGCAGGTCACTGCTCAAGGAGTCAGAGAATGCAGGGTTCCCTTCGCAGGTCACTGCTCAAGGAGTCAGAGAACACAGGGTACCCCTCGCATGTCACTGCAAAAGGGGTCAGAATAAGCCAGTATCAAAACTAACTAGAAGACCCAGGAGGCCACAGCTCACATTCCTAGACATCCTATAAAGAGACACATGACTCACATGAGAGGACATTCAGGAACAAGAGGAGGGCCATCACGAATCCAGAACAACACCCACCATAAGCAAGTAAGCAAACCAAATAATGATTGGGGATAAAAGTGCATCCACAGTAGTATTTATTATTCTTCACATGTAAGTACTGTAGGATTGTAAACGTAGTTGCATTTGAAATTGGTCCACACAAGGAGATTTCATTGGCATTAACATCAAAAGCTGTACATATGTTTTAAATTTTCTAGAACAGACTTCGCGATTCTTTAAAGTACCCACTTAATCAAAGCAAATAGAATTTCATAAGTAGCCAAAACTATGTTGTGCTTTCTCTAGAATTCATGAAGAAAGTAACAAAATTAGTCCAGATGTATTTATAGGTAAAAAAATTTAATAGAAAGTAAAAATACAATTTAAAATAACATGTGTATTATTGCTTCATATCCTACTGCTAACATGACTATACACATCAGATTCCTGCAGATTTTATTTGTACACCTTACACATCTGCATTCTCCTTCGAATTAACTATCCAACAAATTAGTATTTTCTATTATTTTTATTGAAATTTGTAGTCTCTAAATAAGTCAAAATGATAATGTAATCTCAGTGAGTCTGCTGATAACAAGTGTATGCATGTTTTATAAACTATACAACTGTTTTCAAGTTTGCCTAAGAAATTGGTTATCAGGTTATAATCCATGGTATGCACCACACTGAGGGTATTCAAATATACATTTTGTGTGTACACACTATAAGCAATTAATTTAGATTGGAATTGATTTGAATAATTTAGCCTACTTGGTAATGCATAGGAGTTTATAGCGTAATGGACCAATGATAGAAAAGTAACAGAAGAATGGCAAAAGATTAAATCAAGATCAGTGACTTTGAATTTTGAACAGGATGTATTCAAACTTCAAGGCATTTCTTTACAATGATGATGTAATGATACATTCAAAACAATAATCTCAAAGTTAGTCTACAGTACTTAAATCTCCTAACCTGATACTGAGATGGTGAAGATGAGCTATCTGTCTGGTCTCTCTTTGGGCAATGTTGAGTATTTAGGTAAGTCCTTTATTATTCCAAGATGTCAATTATCCAGTTCCGCAACATACATTGATCATGCGATGATTTCTCTCAGTTTTAAGTCCGTCAGAGTTTATGAGCTCATTGAAAGACTTTATAACAGCTGTATAGATCCACTTTAAGATTTATATCGGCAGACAGTTCAAGTTAAAGATTTCCTCAGATAATTTTTTCCTCAAGCAGCAGTCAACAAAAATTCAAGTTGACTTTGATAAATTTTCATATTATTTAGGGGCGCAAATAGAGCACTCAGGCCCATGGATAAATTGGTGGTGGGGGGCCCCCTATTTTTTGTGTGCCAAAAAACCCCATGAAAAGTTGATTTACTTCAGATAATAATATTCTTTATTCTTCAGGAAATATGAACAGACTCATTCATTGCGGTTTTTCTATTGTCCTCTTGCACCAAAGTTCTTCTTTCTCGCTTTGACTGCAGCAAACCGTTCAATCAATGCGCTCTAATCCATCTTTTCTGCTTCCTCCCTTTCTATTGACAATACAGCTAATCCTGACAGGCAGTGGTGCAACTAGAGGTATGGAGGCCCATGGGGAATTTAGTGTTCAGGGACCCCAATCAAACATATCGCAGTGTCATTGCTTGAAGCTCCTCAAATCTCAATTTTTGCTCAGGCCCGTGGGGTTTACCCAAGCTTCCCACCCTATTGTTGCCCCTGCTGACAGGCGTTCTTCACGTTCATCTTCAGTTTTAAAAATAATCGCTTGGCAGATGCAACAATAACAGGTAAAGACAATAATAGTAAACAGGCAGCTCCTGTGTTCCAAGAAAGAGGAAACAGAAGAAGAACACTTTGAAAGTTATAGTGCAAACTCCTGTTAAAATGACAATAAATCGTCGGGAAAACTTGACCCTATGTCTGTGTTATACCTATTTAACAGTTTCTTTGCTTTTTCTTGAGCAGCTGAAGTGATCATTGATTTCAACGATAATAAGAATAAGAATAATACCTTAATTTATATAGCTCTAATTTTGTACAAACATTCAAAAACGCTTTACATACAAGGAAATTAGATACGAAAACAAAAATAAGAATACAGAAATGACAACATAAATAGAAATACAATGGATCAAGCTGCACATTAGATTAATTATCTTTTAAACAAAAAAGTTTTAGGCTTAGTTTTGATGGGTCAGGGATACATTATCAATACATTTGAGTTCACTTGGGAGTAAATTCACAACCAAGGACCTTTATGAGCAAAGGCCCTTTCGCCAAGAGTTTTATGCTTAATACGGGAACAAATAGGGACTTGAAACGATAGAGTTATAGCGTACATCCAGTTGTCTGAGAATCAGATCTATCATAATGAAAAAGGTGCAAACTTTGAATCTTTTTCCTGGGTTAAGAACAACTTCATCACCTGCTAATTCATCAAAAAAGTTTTTGACCCTTCTGACTCTTTTAACCATAAATTTCTCATTCAAGCCCCAGGAAACTGTAAGGGGGAAACACCATTCTTCTAAAAAGATGCCATTTTGCAATATGCGATTGATAGCAGCCTAACTGCCACAGACAAGTCAAGTTATTTTGATTGAAGTTTACAAGAAACAGTATAAAACATGAGAGAATTCGCTCCAAAATCACGAGCAGCAAAACGAATTCAAAACTTTCCATAATTTTTTCAGGTCAGCAACTTGTTTAGTTTCATCTGGTTTCTTTGATTCTAAACATATCATGGAGAAAACTCACAAATTATCTGTATAACGATTCTTCACTGCTCGAATAGAATGAATACATGAGCTCCATCTAGTAGGACAAAGTGTCTTTAACTTGAGCTAGTTTGGAAAGTCACTTGCCAAAGACAATTCTGTCGAGTGAGGTGTGCTATTGCCAAAGAAGTTGAAATTCGACTGGACATTGTCAAAGATTTTTGAAGGCTCTTGAACGTTATTCACAGCATCTTTAATCAAAAAGTTTATTTATGGGCTGCACAATGAACATATGAAACATTTCCTCCCAACTTATCAAAGAGTTGCTTTTGCACACCTCTGTAAACATCACTCATAACTGCCGCCCTGTCGTATCCTTGGCTCCTCAATCTGCTAACATCAAGTTTCATATCTGTGATCGCTTGCAAAATTATATTTGTTAAACTTTCAGCTGATTGGTCAGCAACATCTATGAATCCTAAAAAAGGTTTCTTGAACTTTGAAAGCTTTTTCGCCATTTAAACCCATCGCAAAATGATCCTTAACACGTCTGTAGTTGTGTCAGCTATGATTGAGAAAAACGGAGGCTTGTTTGTATGAGATATTAGATCGGCGTTAAGATTCTTTGACATGAGGAGTATCAATTCGTTTCCAGCTAAGGTACTTCACACTTTTGCCATGAAATGATATTTCTGCTTGAGAACTTCATCATATTGTGCAAGCAACTTAACAAAACCGTTGAAGTTTCCCCATTTGCGATGTCCACAAAGAGACAACGAAAGTGTGCATAGAGTAAGATTAACAGATATGAGCCTGTGTAGAACTTGTCTTCAAAAGATTTGTTTTCCTTTGTAGCCTGCTTCTTGAGTTCTTTGTCTATGACGTTATTATTCTTCCATCAGTAATGCACAATCAAAGAATTGTGATAAATTGCTGATTCTTTGTGTTGATAAATATTAAACAGGACATGTTTTAAATCATCAGGCCATCTGCATCCTTGGATTGGATTGATCTCCAAACAACTAACAACTGTGGCAATATGGTTGCTCAAGAATTTTAGAGTAGCAGAGCCATTGCCGATAGACTTTGACGTTCCCCTTGGTCATGAAGTTATAATATTTTTCTTTGAACAGTCTGGTTCATACCCCTGTTTGGGAGAAATTTTGTATCCCTGATCAGGTTCCTTTACAGAAGTATCCCACAATGCATTTATCCAAATTCAAAGTTTGTATAGGAATAACATAAGAATCAGACACATTAAGAACAGGGAACTCAACCACTGCGAATTAAGGGTTCAAATTTTTCTTCACGATTTAAAATAATGGCATATGAATTATCTATTGACTGTGCGCTTTTACAAATTCACCGAGCGGTTTTCGAGAAATTTGAAGAAAATTAATGAATTCTTATTATGTTTTACCGTTAGGCAGTCGCACTTTAACAAGGTTTTCTAAAATTATGATAAATAACTTGGGGATTTGTGAAAATTGTTTAGCAATAACTGTGTGATAGTAACGAAGTTGTTTTACTTTTGTGAAATTGAACATGAACAAAGCAAACTTTGTTACAAACCTTCAATGAATTGACTGATAAGCGTCTATGACTAAAACTTCACAATAAAAATGGCGGCCTCCATATATTACTATGGGCTCAGTGCACATGCTTGAGTCTCCCGATCAAGGGACTTATTGAGTCTCCCCGATCGGCGGTACGAACCGAACTTTTGAAATATCCATTGTCATCTTTCATCTGGAAAGGTCCCTTTGGTTGACACGGACCACAATCAATCATTTGGCATTCAAGGTTGTCATTGATTATCATTTCACCAAACAAACTACGGTCTGATGGATATTCATAGGTTAAGTTCAATTGATGGAATCCATCTTTATCTTCTAAGCCTGGCTCATCCACATCCATTTCCCGCATATTTTCTGGGACATCTGATGATGAGCCTTCTGCAAGCCACTTTTTATCTTCTGCTGAAAATTCTTCTGCACTTTCTTCTCCCTTAATGTCCTCTTGATGTTGCGGAGGAGGCATGAAGTACGATAATACAATTTTCGTTTCTAAGCCTGAACATCTCCACTACTCTTTTTAAACTTTTTCTTCGTCACACCAGATGAATAACTTCCCTTCATTTTCAGGGAAAGTTACTCCATGCACGTTTCTGAAATCATGCACTAATAAAACTTATTTGTAACAGTCTGAACAAGAATTTGTCGATTACTCGAGATCAACTTATCTTTAATCATCTCTCTTATCTCTAAACAACTTATCTCTAATTGTATGACTAACTTATCTCTTATCTCTAAACAACTTATCTCTAACTGTATGACTAATTCATCTCTCTTATCTCTAAACAACTTATCTCTAACTGTATGATCTAGTACTACTAGTGCAAATCAAAACAAACCAGCATCAACTCAACTACGTTTTTACTTAGCTGTACTGCGGTTGGACAATGAGACAGCGCACAGAGACATATCAAGCTAGGCTGCAGCCTGCCTGCCTGCAGCCTGCCTGCCTGCAGCCTGCCTGCCTGCAGCCTGCCTGCCTGCAGCCTGCCTGCCTGCAGCCTGCCTGCCTGCAGCCTGCCTGCCTGCAGCCTGCCTGCCTGCAGCCTGCCCGCCTGCAGCCCTGCCTGCCTGCAGCCTGCCTGCCTGCAGCCCTGCCTGCCTGCAGCCTGCCTGCCTGCAGCCTGCCTGCCTGCAGCCTGCCTGCCTGCAGCCCGCCTGCCTGCAGCCTGCCTGCCTGCAGCCCGCCTGCCTGCAGCCTGCCTGCCTGCAGCTGCCTGCCTGCAGCCTGCCTGCCTGCAGCCTGCCTGCCTGCAGCCTGCCTGCCTGCAGCCTGCCTGCCTGCAGCCTGCCTGCCCTGCAGCCTGCCCTGCCTGCAGCCCTGCCTGCCTGCAGCCTGCCTGCCTGCAGCCCTGCCTGCAGCCTGCAGCTGCAGCCTGCAGCCTGCAGCCTGCAGCCTGCAGCCTGCCTGCCTGCAGCCTGCCTGCCTGCAGCCTGCCTGCCTGCAGCCTGCCTGCCTGCAGCCCGCCTGCCTGCAGCCTGCCTGCCTGCAGCCTGCCTGCCTGCAGCCTGCCTGCCTGCAGCCTGCCTGCCTGCAGCCTGCCTGCCTGCAGCCTGCCTGCCTGCAGCCTGCCTGCCTGCAGCCTGCCTGCCTGCAGCCTGCCTGCCTGCAGCCTGCCTGCCTGCAGCCTGCCTGCCTGCAGCCTGCCTGCCTGCAGCCTGCCTGCAGCCTGCCTGCCTGCAGCCTGCCTGCCTGCAGCCTGCCTACAACCTGCCTGCAACCTGCCTGCCTGCAACCTGCCTGCCTACCTGCGGCCTGCCTGCCTGCCTGCGGCCTGCCTTCCTGCAGCCTACCTGCCTGTAGCCTGTCTGCCTGCAGCCTGCCTGCAGCCTGCCTGCCTGGCAGCCTACCAGTCTGCCTGCAGCCTGCCTGCAGTCTGCCTGCAGCCTGCCTGCAGCCTGCCTGCAGCCTGCCTGCAGCCTGCCTGCAACATGCTTGTAACATGAAATGCTTGCAACATGCTTGCTAACATGCTTGCAAACATTTTTAGCTTGTGCAAGCATGCTACAACCTTACACATCTTCAAGCTTGTGCAAGCTAGCAAAAACTATCTTCAAGCTTGTGCAAGCTAGCAAAACTTTAATGCAAGCCTGCACAAGCTAACAAATATTTTATGCTGGCTTGCACAATTAGCTAGTATTTGTTTCAAATTCTAGCATGCATCACGCTTGCTAGGGCAAAGTAAAATTTGTAAACACATTGTTTGAATCAATTGACTGAATGAAATGAGACTACAGACATATCTACCAGTTGCATTTATTACCAAAAGTCAGTACTAACACATTGGTTTTATTTGCTAGTGTTGTATTCCCATTATGAAAATGTTTTCAGCTTCAGCATTCATGTTGTTATTATGTTATTTCCTTTATCTGTAGGTGGAACTGTCATGGAGGACAGTATCACCCCCAAACACAAACTCACAATGTGTACCTGAGCTAAAGAAGACCATTTACCCAATTTTCCATAATTATTAATGGCCATGCAATTCTATGTACATAAAAGTGTTACTGCAGCTGTGGACACGATGTTCTTCACTATATTGTAAACCTGCATTCCTGCAACATGAGTGGGAACGAACTTATTTTACCAGTTTCTTGGGAGTCTTTTTATTTGAAATTGGAAACTCTGTGAATGTTCCAAACTAAGTTGTGGAACTTCTAGCATGTAAGACTTGATGCTAGCATGAGAAAAACAGTCTACTGTGATCTACTATATTGGTTTGGTTTGTTGATGTTTAACGGCACCGCAACAGTCAGGAGTCAATCTACTAGGTAACTATAAAATAGTTCATCAAAGATAAGTTTTGGTTTGTTAATGTTTAACAGCACCGCGACAGTCAGGAGTCAATCTACTAGGTAACTATAAAATTGTTCATCAAAGGTAAGGTTTGGTTTGTTGATGTTCATCAAAGGTAATGGTCAAAATGCACCATACACACTAATTGGTGTCATTGAACATGAATCTTTATCAATATTTCCAGGGCATATTTCATTAATTACACCAAACACCCTACTGCATTTTACCTAAAGAGAGAACAATATTCACAATGAAAAGCATTCGTTGGACACTGATGTTGCAAATTCATTTTACTAATTTGCATGTTTGCATTTGTATTCATTATTTGTTGTGCTTCAGTTAGATAAAATTATGGGGTATCTTGCAAATCTTTCACAGTTAATGTTTATTTTTTCTAATATGATCATTTCATGACTTAATTACTTCTTTATTTTAAAATGTACATATATCCTATAGGCCTATCCAAGATGGCTCAAACATAGATGTTTTTTAAGTATACATAGTTCAAAATCAACATCAATGTTACAAAAGATAAACAAACTGTGGTGTAGTACCCATATGATGTAATCATTCAAATTAGTATTTGGTATCACATTAATGGATACATAGTTTTGTTTTTAAGTATATTCATCTTAATTAAAATGCTCAATAGAGAATGTTTGAGTTGAAGTGGGTTTTAGTAACCACAGATTTATATAACAGCAAAATTGGGCTGAAAAATAACATGATAAAGAATATTGAATGGTAGTTTGAATGACTTTTAGTGATTCATCATAATTTCATGAACTTTTATAATGCATTTTTTTAATTTTTAGGAAGTTTCAATATCTGATTGAAGATTTCCGCTATTCACATAATTCTAATTCTTCAAACTCATCATCATTGCGAGAGATAGATATAAGATGCTGAATGCACATTATGTCATATGTAACATGCCTTAGTATACAAGTACAAAATGCTAAAGAATTCATCTTTTTACATGAACCCAAGGGCGCAAATCCAGGTGAGGACAGCGGGACGCGTCCCCACCAACTTTTTTAGTCAAGGGGACATGATATACTGTGTCCCCACCAATTTTTCTTGACCAATGGTTTTTAAAACGTTGTATTTTGGGCACTTCAGTATTAAACTTTGGCACAAATTGAACTAATTCCAAATATAAATTCGGTGGCCACCAATTGCATCATGGGTAATGTAATCAAAGTCCATCTCGTATTGTTATTTGTTCGTCCATTGCCACGACACTGAAACTCCTGACAACAACTCTAAGAAATAAGGTAAGATTATATTTCCAATTGTGGGGTCACAAACCCCATTGAATAAATATTCTACACACCAATCAAAAGATTGGTGTATCTAGAATTTGATTTTAGTAACATTTCCTAGCAAAAATGTTAAAATAATCATTAAAAAACGAACTCCAGTCGTTTCGATCAGTCTTATTTCCACCAAATATCTGAAGATGCGGAGGAAGTAGCTGCAAGTCTTGACTTTAAAGAGTTGTCGCTACCGCGGAAATGCAAAATTCCGACACCAATTGATGGTGGATCTACAACACATAATTTTAAGAGTGTAGAAGAATTGTACTGACCTCAATATTTCAAAGTTGTGAACAGTGCAATCGCAAATTTGGATAAATATTTCACATCAACCGATCCTACGAAATATGGAAAACTGACAGCTATGCTAATTATAGGCGAGTACAATGCAAGAAGACCTTGGACATGGAAGAGCCCAGGAGACAGAGTCAGAAATCAGACTGATTTTATACTGATTCAAACAGTTTCGAAATTCGGTCAAAACAGCTAAGTCAATGCCCGGTGCTGATTGTGACAGTGATCATATTCCTGTCAAATGTAAAATCCAAGTAAAACTGATCCAGACATAAAAAAGCGACTATCAGTTTCAGTGAAGAACAAATTTCAAGTTCTGAAAAGCCTCACTTGAGGCCGATGAAATGTGGCAAAAAATGAAAGATTCAGTAACAAAAGCAATGAGTGAACAGATTCCAAAACAAGCAAATAAGGATCACAAAAAGTGGTTGACCCAAGAAATCCTAGACTTAATGGAAACAAGACAGTTAGCAAAGGATGATGATGAAAGATATCATGAAATAAACAGAGTAGTAAAGAAAAAAATGCAATGAAGCCAAAGAAACCTAGATCAATCAACAGCGCAAAGAAATTGAGAATACACGTAACAGTGAATACATGCATGAAAAAGTCAGAGAACTAACAGGAAAACGTACCTGTACACAGACAGGTTGCATTAAATCAAAAGGTGGTACCATCCTCATGGACAAAGAGGACATCCTACACCGATGGTCAGAATACATCAAAGAACTCTTTGATGATAACAGAGGAGAAAAACCTATAGACCATTAAAAAGAACATGGAGGGCCCACTAATAAGGAGGAAGTGCAAAGAGCTATCAGTAGCATGAAACATGGCAAAGCATCAGGACCTGACAAAATGCCAATTGAAGTTTTTGTGGCGCTTGATGATGTAGGCATTGAAACTATAAACTAGGCTTTTAAATATGATATATGATACAGGAGAGATACCACCAGACATGAGCAGATCTATCTTCATAACCTTACCCAAGAAACCAGGTGCAACAGAATGCTACACAGGACCATTAGCTTGATGAGCCATATCACCAAGGTCTTGCTTCGTGTTCTAATGTCCAGGATGAGAAATAGTATTTGGCCAGAAATTTCAGAAACACAATTTGGTTTTGTTGTAGACAAAGGCACTAGGTATGCAATATTTACACTATCAATATTTATGGAAAGGTGCATAGAAGTACAGAAAGATTTATATTTATGTTTCATTGATTACTCCAAAGCCTTTGACAAAGTCATGCAAGCATGAAGATCTCTTTGAAATACTTAGTAATTTGAACATTGACAAAAAAGACCTAAGAGTTATAAGAAACCTATACTGGGACCAGTTAGCAGTAATAATTAGACTTAAAGGAGATTACAGTGAATTTAAGGTAATCCGAAGAGGAGTCAGGCAGAGGTGTGTTTTGTCACCAGATCTTTTCAACATTTACAGTGAAACAATACTTCGTAACATCGACAGTCTTGAGGGGCTGAAAGTTGGAGGCTATAATATGAATAACCTATGGTATGCAGATGACACGGTACTTGTAGCAGAGTCAGACAAAAAACTGCAGTCTCTTCTGGATAAAGTTGTAGTGAAAAGTGAAAAGAGAGGGCTGTCTCTATATGTACAAAAAACAGAATGTATGGTGGTTTCAAAAAACGCTATAAACCCATTATGTAGTATACAAAGCCAAGGAGAAATAATTAAACAAGTACAGTTTAAGTATTTGGGCTACACACTAACATCAAATAGTCGGTGCATTAACTAAGTTAGAAAACGCATTGCAATTGCCAAAGACATGTTTACAAAAATGAATCCAATTCTGAAGAATAGAAATATGGAATGGACATAAAAGTCCATGTCTTGAAGGCATACTCTTCTCTATGGCTGTGAATGCTGGACGATTTATACCAGTGTCATCAAGAAAAGACTAGAAAAGCTTCAGGCATGGACAGGTCCCTACTAAATGTCGTCAGAAGGAGACATATGGAATTTTTCGGGCATGTTTATCGGGAGGGTGGGTTGGAACAGCTTGCAGTATGTGGGAAAATTGAGGGCAAAAGAAGCAGAGGAAGGCAGCGAGTTAAATATGTCCAAAGCTTAAACAACTGGGCAACCAACAACAGCCTCAGTAACAATAAGTTTATGCATTTAGCTCTAAACAGAAGTGACTGGAGGGCCGTGATCGCCAATGTCTGTTCCAGACTCGGCATCTAGAGAGAGAGAGAGAGACAATGCAGTTGTTGCTGGACGTTACACTGAATTGGCTCCTGATCTAGAACACAACTTTTATTTTTTAAGAGGAACTTTTCAGGTACCTACATCAGTGACTTCCATAAGATATTTGAATCAATGAGCTGGAATGTTCGAAAAATGTTCCCTTAAGTTGAACGATTACTTGGACTCATTCTTGTAAATCCAGCAAGTTCCTGCACTGCTGAAAGATCATTCAGTTCCCTAAGGCGACTGAAGATGTGGTTACATAGTACCATGAAGCAATCAGGGCTTATCCATCTGTTGCTATGCGATGTCCATAGTGAGATTCTGGACAAAATCGAACCACGCGTTATTGTGGAGAAATTCATCGACAGCAATCCAGATTCACGAAGGAAAGTATTTGGATGTTACTAATTATGTCTTTGAAGTCAAAATAAACTGGACCTTATAACCTGTTGAAATTAATGGAAGGAGGAATTTCAAATTGGTGCACTATAGCACACTTTTCATCATACTGTGTGGCGTGTGGGCTTTCTAAGATGAACGTATATGAGCATGCAACATCCATGTACTCCCATGTAACATAAAGTATGATTAGTTCTCATTTTACCTATTTCATCCGCAAATGTTGGAAATAGGCCGGAAATCGCATTTGCTATTGATAAAATACTGTTCCCACCATTATTTATGACGGATTTGCGCCCATGCATGAACCTACAGTAAATCTTAAAGGATTAGTTCACTGGTTAGCTAGGTTTATCTTATATGAAACTAGTGCTGTCACAACATGGCTCTATTATTTATTGATTATCGTGGAGAAAAATATCGCGATATATTGTATATCGTGATACTTTTTAAGAAAACTGACTCCCGACACAAATTGTTAATATCACTAACATTATATGATCATGGAGTTACAATTTACTCCAAGATATGATGACATGATCGTGTGACTATTACATTTTTTCCTTCTTTTGCCGACTTACATCATCAGCGAGAGCCAGTGTAGTGACGAAGCACAATTTCTAGTTAGTTGTTTTTATGTTTCACGATTATTTTCAACGTTCTTAATGGCCTAAACTTGACTTTTAGATTTAGTACCGTAACATTAGAATTGTAGCGTACAAAGTAGCCTAGCCTACTTGCGCAAAAATTTCTTAGATAAGTAGTTTTTGGTATCGCGATATGTAGCGAGAGGCATATTTTATGTCGTGGGAAAAGAAATATCGCGATAATTGATATGTCATGACAGCACTCTATGAAACAAGACTTCAAAAGAAAAAAAATGGTGAAGAAACTATTCAAATATATTATCCTGTTATTTACTGTATCCAAGTTTAAAGTTCTGCATCGTTTGTGTAGAAACAGCTGAAATCAGACTAGTTGTAACATCACATCCTCAGATTCCTCAAAGTATTTTTGTATTCTGTCATATTTTATTCATGTGATTTCATGGCTTAACAGCCATTGGATATATCAGGAAAGTAGTCAAACATAATCTAGTATACCCTCTGTAGAATGTTTGAGGCAAATATAGTTCAATAAGTTTTCTTACTGTACCAGTCACTTGTACACAGATAAGACGGAACTTTAATCAACTTGAATAAAGGAATAAGATGTTGAATAAGATAAGATATTGACATAAGTTTCTTCACCATTTTTCAAAGGCCTTTTTACCAAACTTGCTTTGACCACTAAACTTATTCATTAACATCTGTAACCAATCTTGCCAACACTGAATCAGATAACGGAAGTGTATTGAATAAATATCTATTGGAAAATTGATCAAATTTCAACATTTTAAATTCTTTGGGTCTTTTAAGTCTTTAAGGTTTTGGTAAAGTTCCATCTTGGAAAGTTTCTTATGAGGAATGATGACCTGTTATGTTAAAGATACTGCAGTATTAAATATTGACTTTTAACACTCATGGGTGTTAATGTTTACACCCCAAAAGTGTAATAATAAACACTTACATGGTGTTGAAACAACACCTCCGAGGTGTCATTTAGTAATGAGACTCATGAGGTATTAAAACAACACGGTGGGTGTTGTCCTAAATCGTTTCGGCCAGGATGTTAAAATTGACTTTTAATATCCATGGGGTGTTATCATTTGACACCCAAATAGTGGTACTGTATAACAAACACAGAGGGTGTTGTCCCTAAATCTGTTTGGCTGATGTGTTAAAAATAACACTTAAACGATTCAAATTGACACTCTAGTTTTTTCAGTGTAGAGAGAAGCTAGAGAGTGGATTAGTAAGGGTAAAAAAGAGGACGATAAGTGGGTATTAGATCAAGTGGAATAAATTGCTGTTATGGAAGAAGGTAATGATGTCGGAGGAGGAATTTTTCTTAAAGAGTTCGGAGATAGAGATGAAGGGGCAGTATAATTTATTATATAAATATAAGACTGGGAAGTGGAAAAATCCCCCAGTGCTGAAAAAAATTGGATACCCTTGCAAAATTAATATATTAATGCAAAATAGCCACTAAAAATTGCAACAAAATAGCAGGAAAGTGGTTACCAGCATAACTTGCTGATATGTTGATATTCTTATGTACAAAATATAATGAAGATTAGACAAAAATAAGCTATTATCCAAAAATCTATGCATGCAAAATATTCTGGCATATCAAATGCTGAAACTGCAAGAATTGTTAAATCTGGCAATGATCTTTACTAAACAACAAAAAGAACTATGGTTTGAAATAAATAATGACCAAAAGTTACATAAACTAAAATGTCTTGGAGAATTGATTGGTCACAGCTGGTCACTGTGCCACCTAGACTAGCATGACATGGTAAAGGTTTTGTATGTTGGCCATACATTTAATTATGACTTGCAAGCTGTTTCTTGTGAACTGTGATCTGTTTTACAACAATGCATCAATATTTTTTTCTCATTTAGGGCAAATCTTAAGAGAATGATACAAACTCAAAATCAATATTCAACACACATTGATCAAAACCTCAGGGTTCTTTGCAAAGTTTTGTGAAGCAATTTGCATTAATAATTATAGGAGATACGATGAGAAACAAAATTAAAATCTAATTAAAAACTAATTTTTTGGTTGAGTGTGTGTTGGTAAGATGGATTTCATATAGCCATATCCCAAACTATTTCCACATTGTCACGTGTGTACATCTCCCCTTCAGAAACGTCCCCGCAGACATTAACCCTTTTAAGCTTAACCCTGTTTCAAATTTTACTGCTTCTTTCATCCCCTTACATTTTGTGTCTGTTTGTCATATTATCATCAGTGCAGCTCCGTGGAGCAATATTATGCTTTCCTCAGCATGCTTATTTCCCTCCCAAAAGTAAAGATATATCTGCATGTTTAATTGTTTCTTGCTGCAACAAAAAAATACATATATATATTATTTTGACAGACATCTTTCAAGTACAAAAATATTATTTTTCAAAATCTAATAAGATTCCTCTTTGTCTCTTTATGAAGTTTTGCTAATAAAATGCTTTTAACCTGGGATAAAAAAAAAAAGAAGATTTTTATAAACATCAGAAAGGGATGCAAATTATATCATTTAAAATTTGTGCTTTATTAGTAATCACTCAAATGTCCTTTCCCTTGTAATGGCCTTAATGTACTCTTTACTTCCTCCAAGTAATCAATGTTTTATAGTCATTTATCCTACCTTTTATCTACTTGGCCATATGTTTGTCATCTAATATTTCCAGCAGTGAGTAAAGTAACACAGGCAACAGCTTATCATATCTTAAAATATTACTTAAAATTCAAAATGGACTCAGAAAAGACTTCGTAAGATTAATAATTTGCCATCTTACATTAGTACTAATCATGCATGTTTATCTGAATCCTGATGTGCTCGAGGGGCCCCTTTCTGTACAAAACCGCAAGGAGAAAGCTATTGGATCAATTTCCTGAAAGTTTGCACGGAGACGATATCCCATTAAACCCTGCTATTAGCATTTCGCATTACAATCATTATGCAACTTGAAGTGCAATTTCATCAGCGAAGGGAAATTCTCCAATTTGATCACAAAAATAATTAACATTTACTTCCACAAACCCTGCAGGAACTGGTTTAAACAATTCAGAAAAAGAAAGACTGCATAAACTGAGCAATTTTCAAAATTGTTCCTACTTATTTGAGGTATTTCATTAAAATTAACAGATCCAAGTGAGTCAAAAGAAGTAGACAGTGCTGACAATTTGTTAATTTTCTTGTTTCTGGAGGTTGTAAGAAATGCTGGACAGTCAACAACCGTGAGCTGCTTCACAACAGGAATCGGCCAACTCTTACATATCTTGAAGCAGACTTCACTGAGTATTCAAGTAATTGTTCGGAATAAATTATTAAAATTATTCCAACAGAGTAAAAGTTATCTCAGGGCCATCAGTATGGAATTGAGGGAGCAACAGGTATACAAATGTGAACAATCTTTCTTCCTCAATCTTACAGTGAGATATTGGGAATCGCATACATTGAAAGAGTAATAAAGAAAACTGAAAATCACAGAGAAACTTTTTTTAAAACTCTTGATTACAAAAATTACTCAATTAGAAATGACTAAATGGAATATGATGGTATGTGCCATAGAATTTCTAAAAACAAATGAAATACTTGTGGAAGGACTCAATACCTTGCCTCTCTCTACTCATCCACCTGATAGTACAATCTTTTTATGAAGTAATTTTTACCAGTCCGAGTATTTCGTTGAATTCGACAAACTTCGATATTCTTCAAAATCGTGGAATATCTATGCTAATCATATTTGTTCGTGCAGCTTGGCCAGAACATTACATTATCATATTTGACGCTACACAGCCGTTTTCGTTGTGTGTGATCATTATCATAGGGGGAAAGGAGGGGAAGGGGGAAGGAGGGAAGGGGGGGGGGGGGAAGGACCTTCTCACCTCTTTAATGCTGGCTATGCCACTGGGTACATGCAGGGAGCTAGACTAATATTAAACTACCGACTGACAGCCCCGGTGTTCCGGCTGTATTGACAGAATTATTCTGCCATGTACACAAAGGATTAAAAACTATCTTCAACACATCCTCCACAACAGAATACAAAAATTACGCTATTGATGATAATATGAGAAACAAAAACAGAGCATTAATTCACCATGCAAACTATGAATTATACAGTAGCTGTAGTGTACATACATTGCACAATACATATGTACACAGTGATAATGACAGCATACTGCACAGCGTGAATGTTGCTGCTGCTCAGTATGCTTACACAGGGACAGGCTACATAACAGAATGACAGTCCCAGTGTTTTGACAAAATTATTCTGCCATGTACACAAAGATTTTTTAAATATATCTGCAACGCATCCTCAGCAACAGAATATAAAATTTACAATATTGATGATAATGTAAGAAACAAAAACATAGAAAATTGAGCATTTATTGACCGGTGTGTTCCGTACCAACGTTGATTTATGCATTTCACATAGAATGGTTTGGGGCAACTGTCAGTAAAGCGACTGTTTCACATCTAGCACTAAAGGTCACTGCTCAGGTCATATCATTTTATCGTTTAATAAAAAAATTAACTGGCCAACCACAATTGTGGACTAACTTTTTTGTGCATAAGAAAATTATCTCCCTGAATATTTAACTTCCAGCTTTTCCTGTGCAGTATTTGACATTTCGAAACGCACGCGAAGTTTGAGTTTGTGTTACGAGTATACAGGAAAGAGCAAAGACTTATGGGTAATGTTGTATGGTGGATGGCTAATTTAAATACAAGTTCTTTGAAATCACAAACATAAAGTTCCTCCAATATGAGGAATTGCTCAGACTGTTTGCATCTTGAAATATTCAAGAAAAAAATAAGGTTCTAAGTTAATAAGTTTTTAGTATTCTACAAGCTAACAGAGCTCTATAGATGTAATATGCATATATATCATGGGGTCTCAGTGTAATTTTAGCATTCTTATTTAAGTTTCATTCCTGAGATAGCACAAATTTGCACTTTTTCTCAATTGTTGCAAAAATGTTTGTTTGTTTGATGAGCTAGGGCTTAACAGCACCACGACAATGAGGGTCAAATTGTGCGTGAGAGGTCAGATCATTCTACAGGTAGGAAGGAAAGGAAACAGGAGGAGAATGAGAGAAATGCAAGAACAAAAAGTCAGAAAGCTGGTATCGAAAGAGGAAGTGCATGGGTAAAAAAAAAAAGTAGGGAGAGAGAGGGTGGAAGAGGAGAACTAAATATGATTGTAGAGGGAAGCATGATGAAGGAAATAGATGATTTTATCCAGAGGGTTTTTCTGGAAGAACTCAGCAATTTCAAAACTTGATCAGTCTCTGTATAGTAGTACAATTGCTTTCATTTCATTCATTTTATTTTCCTCCTGAGATTCATCCCATTTAGATGGATCTTGAGAATCATCCCATTTAGATGGATCTTCTTCTCCAAAAGGTGAATAAGGATGTATTGCAAACAAATTCAGAAGTAAGAATGCTGTATGACACACTTTCATGTTGTACGACGATACAGCTTACTGGTAACCTTAACATAAGAAAATGCACAATGAAAATGTTTTCCGTTTGGACAACTATTTATCTTAGATGCTCACTATACGATGGCATACAATAAAACTACTGACCATAGGAAAAAATGGCAAGCCAACCCAAAGTGCTTATAAATATATGCTCACCATACCCCAGTGACCAATAAATGTATAGCCCACTTAACCTTGCATGTGACACTTGATTTTCACCCTACAACAGTTTAACATCATACTTTCTATCAGAACAATATATCTCACTTTCAGCAATTTATCTCAAAAACTGAGACAACTACAGATTTGTTATTTCCATTTTCTATTCTTAATAATGTGGAGGTCAAGGACCCTATTCATCCAACCTTTTTTCAAAGACAGTATTTATCTCACTCATACAGACTAGTAAGATTTAGGGATTAGATATATTGCTTTAATGCACTGTAACTATAAACCGTCTCAAACATGTGGAATTGCAGGCCTGTATATGACACATGTTGCTTATTACATTTAATGCCTTCCATCTAGGGTTTTTTTTTCTTCAAAACCAGGATGAAATAAACATATTCTTTCTGAATGTGGCAATTTTCTTCCTGAGACATAATTCAATAATGAGCAGTTCTTCAGTTAAAATGTTACTTACAGGAACAACAAATGTCACGTGCTGTATGTTAATCCCATCAGATAACGGTTTCAATATACAATTTAGCAGGCAAAACAGTGCCTACTTTTGAGAGGCTGGAGCTTTATGTAATATGAGAAAGAATGTAACTCTCACAAAGGCTGGAAAAGAGAATATCAATCACCTTTCCCAAGGTGTATAGTTCCATTCTTATTTTTGAGACGAAATTGGTTAGAGCAGGTCTACATAATTGTTTTAACACCCGGGGAGAGGAAGGGGAGAAGGAGGGCATGGCATTTCATACTAAAAGTGGTAGGGGTGTGCAGCTCACCAACCTTAACAATTTACCTGCAGTATGACAGATTTTTTGGTAACTGCAGTATGAAATTATACAATTTTGATACCTGCAGTATGAAAGAAGTCAATTTGATACCTGCAGTATGAGCATTCAATGAAAATATTGTAACTAGAACGGTAAATACCGTCATGGTTCGCATGCCCATGCAAATTGACACTCATATTTTATGACCCTGCCATTTATAAAAATGGCATCTCACACTAAGTCCCACATGGCATCCCATGTACCACATGGCATCTCACCCCATGTCCCACATGGCATCCCACCCCATGTCCCACATGGCATCCCACCCCATGTCCCACATGGCATCCCATCCCATGTCCCACATGGCATCCCACCCCATGTCCCACATGGCATCCCACCCCATGTCCCACATAGCATCCCACATGATATCCCATAGGCTCCATAAGAAGTATCATCCTAGCTATCAGTGCCTGATTGAGCATACTACAGTATGTATGATATTCTACGTGGCATTCCACCCTGTTCCACATGGCATCCCACCCCATGTCCCACATGGCATCCCACCCCATGTCCCACATAGCATCCCACCCCATGTCTCACATGATGTCCCATAGGCTCCATAAGAAGTATCATCCTAGCTATTACAGTCCCTGATTGAGCATACTACAGTATGTATGAGTGTCAGTTCATACAATATGCAAATAATATGCAAATGAGTTGTTGAATAAGAAAAAAAAAGGTGGAGTCAAATAATCATGCCTGATATAGCCCTTGGTGTATACAACATGTTAAATATTAAATCATATGTCCTTCATGGCCCCCATCCATGTCCCACATGGCATGCCTCCCTATGTTTATAAGTAATCACATCCTGTCACACTCCCTGACTAAGCATATTAAATAAAAAAAGTCTGGTCAGGTCATAATATTGTAGCAACTTTATGCAAATGAGCACAATGATAAAGGTGGAGTTTAAAAAATCATGCCTGATACAACTGTTGGTGCCCAAATATTTTGAAGAATTTTAAGGATTTTAAATCTCAAGTACTACAAGAGAGACTTGAAGATCTCTGAAGAAATATTGGAAAATTATATTATTATCAAATGTATTGTAGACTTTTTAAGGAAACTAGTCTTCAATCCTATCTTAAGTATCTCTGAAAAACTTTAACATTTTATAAGGAAATTCTAACCTTCCATAAGGATATCCAAAGAAACTTTAAGTGTTTCTGAGGAACTCTGAAGAAACAAAAATGTATTAGGAAATCTCAGGACAAATCTGTGGATGGCTGGACGGACGGACATAATCGCCATTACATAGGTTTGCATAATGCTATGCATGTGAACCAAAAATGGAGCAGCAGTACAAAATTCCTTAACTGGAGTTTATATTTAGATTTATTGACACAAACACTGTAATGTTTCTTTGCATCAAAGATGTGCCAAATATAATATTGGAATACAAATATTATAAGATGCTTTGACTTTTTGCTTACATGCTTACACACGATAAAGTTTACAATTGAAGCTTTCTGATTATACTGGAAAATTTGTTAGAAATGCTTTTTTGTTTAAACTGTGGAGAAATTCGCTTTAGTGGGTAGTGATTTTCTGTTGCGAAGCAAATTTTGCTTTAATGGGCGTAGAAGAAAGGCCCTTTTAATCAATTTTCAGTTATCATCTGAATAGCCATGAGATGACGATGCTTCTCTGAAAACAAGGTCAAAATGTTTCTTTTCCTTTGTTTTATTCAATTTTGTTTAAAAAATCGCTCACCGCGTCGCGTTCGGCGTGTAATGGCCTTATGACATTGCACTGTTATAAGTAAAACAATTCTGTGGATGAATACCATGCTAGAATAATGTTATATGGTCATGATTAGCTTCGTGTTTGTGATGAGCCCACACACTGTCTAAATTTCTCTTTTAACCATATTGGAGATAGATCAATTACAGTAATGTTTATCATAACTCATCTGTTTCTCAAAAACAGTTTAGGCTGTAGCAATCGGCATGTAACGGCCTTATGACATTGCACTGTTATAAGTAAAACAATTCTGTGGATGAATACCATGCTAGAATAATGTTATATGGTCATGATTAGCTTCGTGTTTGTGATGAGCCCACACACTGTCTAAATTTCTCTTTTAACCATATTGAAGATAGATCAATTACAGTAATGTTTATCACAACTCATCTGTTTCGCAAAAACAGTTTAGGCTGTAGCAATCCATCATAGATTATCAATGGTATTGATTGAAGGGGTTACACTCTAAAAAATGGTCAAATATCTGACCATTGTACTTGGTCAGCTCAAATTTGTTCTGATCTGACCACAGTGTAGTCAAGTATCTCACAGTCATATAGTCATACCGCTGACCATCGTGCGTGGTCAGATTATATATGTATTTTCATTAATTGAAATGAAATGACCACAATGACCTGGCAGTCAGAACAGTCCGCCATATTTAAAACCAGTACAATTACAAACTCACGTGAATCGGATCCAAAATTAAAGCAGATTTATCGCAGTTAAGGAAGATTATGGTGCAAAAACACTTAAGGAGCGGAATTTAGATGCACTAAAGGAACATTTTCTGGTGAGTGGAATTTGTTTGTTGAATTTATGCCCAGTTTCGTCAGCATTGATTCCCAGTACGCCTAGAGTTATTTTTCATGTATAGAATTTTAATTTTACCATGTTAGGATACGTTAAGGTTTTTCCGTAAGTGTTTGTCTTTGAAACGCTTTTCTGGAAAGGTAATGGCAAATGCAGTGGCATTTAGGCCTATTTAGCACTCGCCCTCACTGCAACTTAAATTTTCTCGTATTCTGCTTTTTATTTTGGGTAAGGTTGATAAAATTAAGGCGACCCAACCTTATGAATTTGGACACTATGTGCTGGGTTGACTAAGTGCTAAAAACTCTTAGGATTTTAGCGACAGCTGTAGTAGATTGTTATACCATGTTAATCTTCATAATAATTCTTGTAACATTAACATTTTCTAGAAGATTCCTATAGGCCTAGGTCTATTGAAAAACAATTATGAAACAAATTTTAACCTGCACTTTGAGGGCATTTAAAAAATTTAATGTAGGGCTTTTTTAACAAATTTAAGTTTAACTTGATGAAATAATATTTGGCTCAATTGCAGAATAACCCTGCAACTCTGTGGCGCTCAGGCTCCACACTCAAAATTTTACAAAATAATATCGATAAATCCTTAAAGGAAATGCTACTGGTATATGCCAAATTGAACTATGGGTCGTTCTTAAAATAAAAATTCCTGTGGCAAGCGTGAAGCCACCGGATCCGCTCCAGGATGCATTTATGAAATTATAAAAAAAAATCATCGCAAGCGTGGAGCCGCCGAGCCACTTTGGGGTAAATAAATAAGAATATGAATGGGCCTTTGGATATTTCCATTCAAAAAGTCTTCGGAGCCACACCAGGGAAAGCCTACTGGACTTACAAAATATTCCCCAACATAATTTCTTCTTATTCCACGGAGCAATGGAGCCAAAATAGGGGGTATCGAGAGGACTTAATTGAATTTTTTTTTTTTTAAACTCCATGTAGCCGAACTAGGGGAATCAAGGGACATGGATATGGATAATTTATTATCTCTTTAAAATCTTTCATCATAATTATACTTCATAAAAGTCCATGAGTATTCTGCAAATAAATAGATATGATTTGATTTTGAAAATTATGACAATACAATTTTGAGGGATTACTTGGGTGCCACCGGCATCGTGGAAAATTGTTCTGTAAAAAATAAACTTCACTGGTAGAAATAAGGTTGAGACAGATTGTTATTTTTGCTGAGATCATGGGTTGAGATCTTTTGAGCAATTGGAACAATATTAAAAGGTAAACATTGACCTCTTAACTGTTCTTACATGAAATAATGATATTGACATGTACGGATATTGACATTGCTAGGATAGTATTGCAGGTGGAAACTCTATAGGCCTACTAGGCCTATCACTTGACAGGTATTTTAGTACAAACTGTTTTTCATACAAACAACTTTCTCCAAGTGTGGGAACTTTGTGTATTGTTTTGTATCACAAGCATGGGCATGTAATTTGTTGTTCATTTCAACAATAACAGTAGGCTGGGCAACAACTGTTGTCACTACACTAGTCATGAGTGTAAGTCGGCAACCGGAAACATATTTTATTTTGGTCCTAACGTTAGGCTACAGTAACTTCTCCTAGCACTGTTGCCGACTGCCAATTCTTAGTTTTAATTTCACATTTGATCAATTTTAAAATGGTCCTGCCATGCGGGTCGGATCTTACGTTAATTATGTTATTTGTATTATTTAATTAAAAACAAATATCACTTTTTCTGCGCAAAACCCCATCAGTTGCGAGAAAATCGCAAAAGAAAATGCATTTTTCGTCACCTTGATGCAAAAACCCATATTAAGGCTCAGTACGCAATGATGTCATTTAGGGAAAACTTTATAACAATGTATCCATGCCACATATAACGTGTGGCCACCATTGAAATTTCACAACTAGTATCGATAGTATCTCTGTTTGTTTTCTTTCCAAGCAAATATTAAACAAAATGCCACAGCGTTGTGTAGTTGGAAGATGCAGTAATATAAATTCTCAAATTAAAAGCCGTTTATCAATGGCAAAGGGCAACATGTTTTGTGCACTTGACATAAACCAAGTTTTCGGGGCTCACCGGGTACAGTGTCATATTCCGCTCACACCAGATTGTTACCTCTGTTCTGTTTGATTTAAACTGTAGCTTGACCGCATCGTCTCTGACATGAAAATTTTACTATTCTGCAAGTAATAAAAATTCAAATGAGAGAAACAAAGGAAGAAAAAAAATAAGAAAAAGACTCGGTGAGATTCAAACTCATAACCTCTCACTCAAAATACGAAGCCGTAACCGACTGGGCTATTTAATCAATTGAAAGTTTCTATGATTTATTTTATATATAGTGTGGAATATGACCAAAGGAAGAAAAAATTGATAAATTAGAACTGAATTGTAATTATTGTGTCCATATGCCAAGCCGTACCTTTTAGCATATCAAAACTTAGAAAATAAACTAACAAAATGTTCACAATTTCTTCAAAAATGCAAATGGAATAGCTTGAATGAATTATTGAGTCACGTAGGCCTGTTGTCTAAATGTCAAGAGATAGAGACTTGAACATTGATAAATTAAACTTTATATTTCCATTAGACGTAAAAAAAGAGGTAGATGTTGTTGCAAACACTTCAATTTGATTATGTTTAACAAAATATTACTTGCAAAACAGTAAGAATTTCATGCCAAGTACGTACGCTTTGTACTGGAGGACCGTGTAAGGGTTGTAAGCCTGATCCTTCTTTTCCTTCATTTTCGAAAAATTTTCTTCAATTTTAGGAAAAGTTTCTTAAATTCTCTGGAAAATTCCTTCAGTTTCGTTGATTTGGGGAAAATTTTCTTCAATTTCTGGGAATTCCTTTATTTTCTTCAATTTTTCACTAAAATTTTCTTCAATTTACAATTTAATCTTCATCATTTTCTAGAATTTTCTTCAATATTCGGGAAATTTCCTTTATTTTGGGGATATTTTCTTCAAAATTAGAAAAATGTTCTTCAACATTTGGTTAATTTCTTTCAATTTTTGGGAAATATTAAATATTAACCTTATTGTTCTTATTTTACCTAATTTTTTTTTAGTTTTACCTGATTTTTCAATTTGATGTTAAGAATTTCCCAATTTTACCTCTCAAGCGGAATGAAAGTATTTAGTCCCATGTACTGCAACTTAAAAAAGAATACAACTTTTCTCTTTGGCAGTTAATTTCATCGATAGAAAAGTCTCTTGATGGGGGCTGGACTGCAGGAATCCTTTCCAACTTCAATTGATGCATATTTCAGGTATGTACTTGTTCACGTGCTCATCTCCATTGTAATACATATCTGTGAATAGACTTGAAAATTGTAGCGAACAAAATGGTACTATATATTTTTACATAACATGAACTCAGGATTTATTTATAGGCCTGCTTGAGCTACAGTAAAAAAAATCTTTTTCATGAACAGCCAGCCCTCAGAGGAGGACAATTTTAAATCCTTACACACTGTGATCAATGGTGGACTATTTAGCACTTCATTATCATTGAAGGCAGTCAAGAGGCATATACATGTAGAGCCACAGAAGTCAAAAAGAGATCATTTTCACCACATTATCACCTGTTTCCTGATGGACCAAAGCATGAACCAAAGCATGCACCATTGATTCGGTAAAATATTAAAGGATTTTATAGCAGAAATGTATATATACAAGCACCAGGAGAGTATTTAATCATGATACAGTACTTATTGATTTTTCCATGTTTATTCATACATTTATAGGTATTCCAGAGGCACTGACAATCATTTGGTATAAGGTTATCTTAAACAACAACTTGGAATTTGCAGAATGGTATATGGGAAGACTTATCACCACAGGTATTAAAAACATATTAAAATATATATATACATATTTTTACAATTCCACATGCCACATATATCCTCCTAGCTTTTGATGGTGGTCAAGCATGTATGTCATTCTGACCATTTCGAGCCATGCAGACTTGCAGAGGATTTATGATTTATATCTATTTAGTGGGTGACATTAGATGCTGGAGGGGAGGGGAGGAGGGTACTCATACTAAAAGTTGTACGGATGAGCTTTCCATTAACTGAAAACCAAATCCACAGTATGACAAGGTCTAACATTTGATTTTGAAGAGTCAGATTCTATCGTGGCATCTTTTCTTCCAGTAATCTTCAATTTTCGAGAAAATCCTTATAATTTTCATGAAATTTGCTTATACTTTTCTTATTTTCTGGAATCTATTATAAGTTTTCACCAAATTTGCTTCAATTTTCGGGAAATTTCCTTTATTTTCAAGAAATTTGCATCAACTCTTTTCAATTTCCCTTAATTTTC
Source organism: Chiridota heheva (assembly GCA_020152595.1). Classification (NCBI taxonomy): domain Eukaryota; kingdom Metazoa; phylum Echinodermata; class Holothuroidea; order Apodida; family Chiridotidae; genus Chiridota; species Chiridota heheva. Next base: position 315,805 of record JAIGNY010002621.1, read on the forward strand.
GTAAAATAGTTTTCATTTTGGAGAAATTTCCATCAATTTATGGTAAATTTCCTTTAATTTTTGTGAAATCTTCTTCATTTTGGGGAAATTGTCTTCAATTTGGGAAAATTGTCTCTATTTTAGGAAATTTTTATCACTTTTCGAGATATCTTCATTTTAGGAAAATTTGCATCAACTCTTGTGAAATGTGGAAATTTTCTTCATTTTCAGGAATTTATTTTTAGTTTTCATCAAGTTTGCTTCAATTTTCGAGAAATTTGTTTTTTTTCCAGATATCTTCTTTGTTTTCAGGAAATTTGCATTACGCCTTATGAATTTTCCTTAATTTTCGTGAAATTGTCTTCTTTTTTGGGAAATTTTCAGCAAATTGTGGGAAATTTCCATCAATTTTCGGTAAATTTCCTTCAATTTTTGTGAAATCTCCTTCATTTTCGAGAAATTGTCTTCATTTTGGAAAATTTTCAGGAATTTTCAGGAATTTTGCTTAAATTTTTGGAAAACTATCCACATCTATTTTCAGGAAACCCAAATTTCAAATCATTTTACAACACCCCCCACCCCCACCCCTTACAAATAGTTTTACCATAATAAGAGACTTGTACATTTTTGTAGGTATGTTAGGGGAAAAATCAAATCTGGCCCCTCGATGTCAAATATCTTTCTACGTCGCTGATTTATGTAACTCACATACAGACTTCCCTCCACCCCAAGATCAAGGTGGGGGTAATAGAGAAAGAACAAGTTCATGAAGAAAGTTAATGTGTTGTTTCCTGGTCATACGATGGAAAGTTTGTGGAAAATTTGTGTCACTTAGAAAAAGTCAGCAGGACTTCAAAATAATTCATAAATGGTAGTAGTTACTCTATTGTCAGATTGTAAATGCTTTCAATCTTGATGATATGGCAAAAGGTCTAACCATGGTGCTAAGTCAATACATGGCAAGACCTTAACCATTTCTCTTGAATTAATCAAATGCCATCTATTGGTGCTAATTTGCACTTATGGAAAAAGAAAACAATACAAGAGAGGAAAGGGCCCTTTATGAAAATGCATTTTTATTTCTATGGACATATAGTAATTTACACTGGTTAAAAGATTATTAAGATCGGAGATTTTTGAATTTTGAAAGGAGCAATTTTAGTTTTAGAGATACAGTTGATCAAAGTTTGATCAGTTTTTGAATTGATTCTCAAATTCTTTATGTAATTCTTTTCAATTTCTTTCCTAAATCCTAGTTACTGAAAGTAATTGAAAAGTTTATTTCCTTGGAGACATGGTAAAGAATCATAAACATTTTTTTTATCAGAATTTGCTACACCACTCCAAAGAAATATTTAATAGAACAAAAAGATTTATAAAAGAAAATTCCATGGTAGCCCAGTAATATAATTTTTTTTAATAAATTTGCAAATCGATGACAGATTTGAAAACGCTGTATAATGGTTCACATTTAACCAATCTTGATGATGATATTTGCTCTAATAGCTGTTTTTAATATATTCTTAAGCAATTTAGGTAATGTTGCCTCTACACATCCATAGACATTAAATTTTATTAATTATTTTTAATTATTCTAAATATTTATTTATTGTCTTAAAAAAAAAAATGTTTAACAGATGCTGATCTAGCCTAGCCTATGATATGCGGCAACAGCTCATGAAACACAAATACAGCTCCAAAGAATAAGTGGAAGGTAGACCAACAGTGGTCATTAGAATGGAGTGGATGCTTGTCGCTAGAGTAACCCATTACTAAAGGCACTCAGAGGATCGTTCTAAGCACATTATTGATTGATGCGATTTGTAGCAAAAAGAACTTTCATGTAGTGTTGAAGAATTTTAGCTGAATAAGTTTAAAATCCACTGCAAATGGAAACCAAATTCCTGTTTTTAATATTTTGCAGATGTATGAACATTTAAAAGGCAACGATAAATTGATTTATAAATGGTTTAAAAATTCTCACAAAATCAATAAAGAAATTGACTGTTTTACAGCTTTTTGAATTTTCAGACATAAATATATAAACTTTTATGTTATAGGTAATTTTATGTTTTCGCCTTCATTTGTTTGTTTGTTTGTCTGTGTGTTTGTCATCAAGATATCTCAAGAACTAATGATTGGATTCTGATTAAATTTGGTGTGTGTTCTTGTTACTGCTTAAGGAGACATATTGGAATAGGGGAAGGGTGAAAGGGGTGGGGACAATATGTCATCATGATTTCTCAAGAACTGATAATTTGATTTGAATCAAATTTGGTGTGTGGTTTTGTTACTGCTTTAGAAAGATGTGATTAAAATTTAAAATGTATTAGAGTAGGGGAAGAGAAAAAAGGAGGGTTGGGGATGTTTTAGGGTGAGTTTGTTTGTAATCATCATATCTCAAGGAGAAGTCTCTGGATTTTGATTAATTTTGGGGTGTGGTTTTTTCCTGTTTAAGGAAGATGTGATAAAAATTTAAGCGATATTAGAGCAGGGGAAGAGTGCGAATGGGGTGGGAACACTTTGTCTGTCATCAAGATATCTGTAGAACTGATGACTGGATTTATATTTTTTTGCTTTAGGAAGAACTGATTAAATTTTGGAATGTATTGGAATAGGGGAAGGGCAAAAATGGAGGGGTGGGGATATTTTAGGGCACGATTTATGAACACGGTAGTTGAAACTTTTCAATGGAATGTGCTGAACAATGAACTCATGCCATGAAAGAACAGCCATACAATGATTCTGCACTCCAAGAAAATCAAGTAAAATGGTCTCTGGTATCAATGAAATCAAAACAATTGGTTTCTGTCATGAATGAAAATGATGGAATTTGAATTTACCTTAATTGTATAGAATTCAAACAATGAATGCTTAGCCTGAATTACACTGAAAACAATGATCACAAGTGATGATCCTCAAGTGTTTAGAATGTAAATGGCAATACAGATCAACAGTGAGAAAGAGATTGTTTGAGGTTGGTGGGTCGAGGGTTTCTGAGGTAGATTGCATTCCAGTGGGGAATGAAGAGGAGCAGAGGTATGTGCTCTGCAGAGTGCTATAATGCTAGTTTATGATGTATTTGGTGCCCTTGGTATTTTCTTATGTAAATTGTTCTATTTTGAATTCTTTAGCTTTATTCTTTTGTAAAATTTGCAGTAAATTTAAGTGCTTACCATACCTCCCATCGAATTCCTTGCAGGAATAGGCTTCTAATCATTTAAATGGACAGTAAAGTGGGAAATAAACTGAAAGAATTACACAAAGATTTTTCGATGTTGGTGGAGAGCGAAGTGTTTCCATATAGTGAAAAAAACTACCAAACTTTATGCTGTTTTCAAAATTAACAAAAACTGATGTGCCAAGATTTTAAGGCTATTTTAATCAGTATACAAATTGCTATGCATCCATAGACCATAAAGGTCTTTTGATGTTGTAGTCTTAATATGCAAATTTGTATGTAAGGTTGTATGTATGACCATGGAGATCCACATATTAAGTAAGTCTATTGGTTTTTATCCTCTACCATGCATGGCTCTCTTAATTATATCATTTGAAACAATTTTAATCTTTATGACAGTTAAATTGTGTCATGCATAAAAAATCAATTCAAAACATTTTTTATGTGTTATTTCAGAAGTAGAAGTGTTAGCTTAGAAATTATAAAGACTGAACTGCTGAAATATCTTATGTTCATTTAATCACATAGAAATTGTTATGTACATGTCCAGGCAGTTTTCATTTTTAAGGGTACAATTTCACAGAAAATGAATTCTTTCTTATAATGTGATGTCAATTGCAGAAAAACTTACAGTAAAGTCTTTTAAGGAAGATACTGGAAGATTAGTTTGATACATTATAAAAGAAGTCTGGCACTTGCTCACATTTGGCTCAAGAGATATGACAGTTTTGCAACAGACAATTTTATACATGAGAGTAGCCTAACTTATAATTTGAATAATTTTGTTGTTGTGTAGACATCTCAACATGTAGAGGCAAAATTAGAAAACTTCTAGTCTATTAAAATTCATGAAATACCAATGTTTTAAGTTGAGGCCCAGTGTATATTGCAGCCATTTATGTTTGTACAGAACTTTTTTTACTGCATTTTAGAGATAGTTTCACAAGGCTTCATTAACAAATCGTAAGTTAAGCTGGTATAGACACTTTGTTTTGATGTTTGAATCATAGTTTATGGCTAGTTGGACATAGTTGATAATTATCACCAGATATTAATATAAAAGTGATCAATCATTTCCGATGCTGACAACTTGACATGCTCATGTGCCTTGAATTTGTTTGAATTTTACTCTTCCAGTTTAGGGATAGCGATCCACAATGCTTATAGACAGTATAACTACATGTACAGTACATGAGGATTAGTTCTATGCACAAAAATCTGGTTCCGGTGGTCATAATCGCAGGAAAAACAGGAATTGGCAGGAATATGTTTTTAAAAGATTTATTGAGTATGCAACAGTATATGTGGTAAATATGTACTCTAAAATGTCCCCTATGTAATTGTGGGATGAATAGTACAAATTGGGAAAAAAAGAAGCAAATAAAGATGTATTTATGATATTAACATTATTTATGTCACAATTTTGTGTGGAAAGATTTTCAACACCTTTATTCAAAATTGGGGGAAATTTTAGAATTAATTTTAACTCTGGTTCAGTGGGTCTGCAAGTTTATCTTATGACAAATAATATGCAATAACCACAAAGAAAACCTATAAATAGTTTCTAAATAGAAAAATTGTCTTCTCTCTTAACTTCTGAAACAATTTTAAGAATGTAACATTTACTGTATCATTAAAACATACTGTAGCTACTTTACATCTCTGTAAAGCAAATTTGTAAAATGATTATTCCATCCACATCTTATTACTGCACTGATTACATTTGTCCCACACATCACTTCACATCCATGAAATTGATATTGCTTCACATGAAAATCCCACAAGTATACTTTTAGAAATAGAATACTTTTAATTCTCACATCAGTCTGAATATTTTGTAAAAGCAAAATTTATCTTTCCCTATATCTCATAAATGTGAACATAAAAACATTGCCCGTAATTTCTTATGCAGTATTTTACAGAGCTGTACGAATCCCTGGATGAAATCCGCTTCAATTTTTAAATACCAGGAAGCCGATTCAATGGAGGCGATAAATTAGTGTTTATCTTTAATAAAAGGCAAATCCACCTTTAAGGACTCGAATCGATCAAACGCCCCATGTGGTCATTCAGTGCTGTTTATTGATGGTATTTACTATTAGAGAATGGATGATTTGTAATTACACAGCACTCTGGGGTTGATAATATCCATATTATGCAGCAGGTGATAGATGCAGAATAATGTAAGACCCTCACTGAGAATTTGCTTTTTGACATTATTACCTCGCATTGGCATGTTAATGAAATTTGCATGAGCTAGACGACCAAAAGTTAAGTTCTATGCATGCATGTTAGAGTGAGAATACAAGGTAAAATTTATGTGGCACAGGAAAAATCTTTAGAAACCAACATGTATATATGTGTTCCAGGTAGAAGCAATGTGCGAGCTGTTTCAAAGTACTGCCCATGTACCTACATCATAAGCAAATTATTCAGTGGGTATTCAAAAGACTACTCATGCATGACAAATAATTTTGCCAAACTTTTTAAGTCTTCAAAACTCATTTTTAAGGTTTTCCTTCGCTGAGACTTCAAGAAATGAAGACTGTGTAATTTTGTTTCTGCATGCTTCCATTCTGAAACACGACATCAAGTTGAGGTGAGACCTAACAGAATTAGCAACGGGTCTTTTTCTGGAATCTTTATTTCTTCGTCTTCAAAACGCTAGAGAAAAATCTCTGGAGATTCATTATTTGTAAACGGAATCATCTTCACCTCAGCAAGAAAGCTAATGACATGGGCAGAAAGGATTTAAGCACCATTGCCTTCATCACTTATTTCTCTTTTAGGTAAAAGCAAGGATGCTAATGAATGATTATTTAGTTCAAGGTCTCAGGTTATCCAAATAGCCTGGGTTTTAAGTTTTTTTCCCAAACCCTCAAAATACTTCAGATTTTGTAATATTTTAAATAATGCACAAATGGAAGCTGCATACATACCCAGACTTTCCCCCATTGGTTCTTTTTCATGCTAACTTTCATAGTTTATGACCATTAAGCAAGACCACTGAACACCCCCCCCCCTCTTACCCCTCATGAAGAAAATGTTTAAACACCAAGGTACACATACAAATTCCAAACATTTCAAGGCAAACAAAATGTAAGTACTTTATGCTTAAACTCAGCATAAAAGCGAGTGGATGTGTTCCACTGTCACCTCCATGACTTACAGCCTGTGTGCAACTGAACATTGTTATGATATATACTGTGCTATACAAAACATTAAAACTTATTCAACAACCTGCAATACAGGCATTGGCACCACCCTCCCTATGGGCTTGATTCTCCATTTTCAACAACATTTTGTCCAGCCTTATATGCTAGCCGTTTTTGTCTCATCTGCAAAGCAGGATGAAGAGATATAGGGATTGTCCTGCCATCAGTGTCGTCATCCACAAATGTTTAACCTGACCTTATAACTTAAAGGAGCACTCAACCGAAAAATGAGGGCGTATTTTATTGGAGTCTTATAAATAATCCAGTGCGTGTCTTGTATAGGCTTTTCATACAGCCTCGTTGGATTTGAATATTCATAGCTTTGGTGTGCTGTACTGTGCTGTTGATCATGCACATAGGCCTAGGTGTGTAGGGTACTCGCCAGGCTGGTTGTTAGGACTTCACAAATGCACAGGAAGTTTATTTTGTTACTATTTTTTGTTTTAAACATATTTACCCAATAAACTTTGCTTGGAGTTGGCGTCTTTTCACCGTTGGAACGCATTTCAATTGTCATTTGGTAATAAATCAGCGACGAGGTCTTACGTCGAGGCTTACTGTGTCGTTAGGCAAGTGTAACATTAGGACATGATATTTTGGAAAGGGGGTTATTACACTAACGTTAGTCAAATACTCATCCAGTTATACTTCTAGCCCACAGTATTAGCCAAATCCTCCTAGGCCCAGGCTTCTTTATTGGCTAAAAATATCAAGTTTTAAGTTTAATGTAGGCCCTATAAATTTGTCACTATCGTTAGTATACTGTAACAGAAGAAGAGAAAAACAGAACTTCAAAAGGCTTAACAGCTGCATATTAATGAAATTCAACATTTCTACATCATGAACATGTATACTTTAATGAAATTCAACATTTCTACATCATGAACATGTATACACTAGCTAACATAATTACACCAAATATGAAACAAAACAGACATGCGGTTGTTAAAATATGATTATTCCAGATTTGTACACTAAGCCATTACTACTCATTAATATGCATGACAGCACCATCAAAAACAATTGGGAACATCTATGGACCATGGGATATTCGTGTACCCCATATAACATGAATCCGGTGTATCGTTCTTGAGATATCGTGTTTGCGAACTAGGCATCACACACACACATGCATGCCATCATGACCGCATAGGTTCCTGATGCTATCGCATTGGAACCAAAAATTCAAACAAAAATCACAAAAGCGTAAATACACGAATATGATGCCATCTAAAATGTTAAGATTTTATGTGAGATAAAGAGTTAATTGTAGGTAAATTAAGTAATGAATTCTTTCATACTACAATTTATACTGTATCATTAACATTACATACTGTATTATTCATATTACACACTGTATAATGAATTTATATTACATACTGTATCATGAATTCATATTACATACTGCATCATTTATATTACATGCAGGCCCATCGGAGCCAATGCGGCGTGGCTGGTGCGGCGCGGCTGGTGCGGCGCGGCTGGTGCGGCGCGGCTGGTGCGGCGCGGCTGGTGCGGGCGCGGCTGGTGCGGGCAGCGGCTGGCTGGCGCGGCTGGTGCGGCTGGCTGGTGGGCGCGGCGGCTGGTGCGGCGGCTGGGTGGCAGCGGCGGCTGGTGCGGCGCTGCTGGCGGCTGGTGCGGCGCGGCTGGTGCTGCGCGGCTGGTGCGGCGTGGCTGGTGCGCCCGGCTGGTGCTGGGCGGCTGGTGCGGCCCGGCTGGTGCGCCTGGGCGGCTGGTGCAGCCCGGCTGGTGCGGCCCGGCTGGTGCGGCCCAGCTGGTGCGGCCAGGCTGGTGCGGCGCTCCCGGCACCACTTATGCACTGGGATTATGAAAATACGAGGACTTCAGCGGGGCTTCACCCTCTGCTCCTTATACCTTGTCGCACCACTATCAAGACCATCGCGCCACTGCAAACAACTCCGGTGCTATGGCCCTGATTACAAGTATCATTTATATTACATGTTTAATTCATATTACATGTATAATTCATATTACATGTATAATTCATATTACATGTACAATTTATATTACATGTATCATTCATATTACATGTATCATTCATACTACATGTATAGTATCATTCATATAACATACTGTATCATTCTTATTACATACTAGTATCATTCAACAAAATAAAATAAAGAAAGAAGCTATTTGCTGAAACACATCAGCTCCGTGTTCACAACTCTTTAACCAACTCAGACAAGACATTTCTTCCACCTGATAAAAGGTAAACGCAAGCCACCTCAAATTTAATCTCTTGAACCAAAGTAGCCCCAGCCCAAACTTTTTAAACAAGCTAAAACGGCACTTGTAAGCTGAATACTTATTCCAGTCAAAGTCTTGACAACTTAAACTAGACATCAATGATGTTATAGCTCAACCCATTACAATGCAAGAAGAATTGATTGCTTTCATTGATTTCATTTTTGTCATATGTACTTTTATGATGTTTTTAAAGTTTGATTTGAGGTGCATTCCATTTGTGGGCAATTATTCATCATGTTAAAAATTCAAGAGTTTCAACTTTCCCGTATGAGTTGTATTCAGTTTGTTTGTTTGGGTGTAATGGCACCTTAACAGTCAGGTCATATGTGCCAAACGAGGTTAGTTGTGAATGACTGTCAGATTGGTTCTCAGTAATGACTTAGTTTTTGCGGTGGGTGCAATGAGGTTCATGTTATAGCGATGTCTGAAAAATTATGCTTCTAACAAAAGCTATGTGACATTCAATGCATGGTGCCATCATGTCTCACTTGATTAATGACGTTGGCGAGGTCATAGGTAAATTCCACCACAACATATAGTTAGAAAATACATTTTGCAAACATAACAAAAGTTTAACATTTACACATTAATCTTCATAAATGTTAGATTAATTTCATTTGGCGGTACTGAAAAAGATTACTAACCAAACATGTTTCAAAACGGCCAAATATGTTATAATTAGCCAGTAATCGCCAAACTAGCAGCTAAGGTTGTGACAGTTAGCATTTTTTCATAAATGTACAGCTGTCACCATTACGGTCCATAACCGTTTAACCGTAAGGCCAGTTGTCATAAGTGGACGCCCTTTTAACGCAAGTATAAAGCGAAATCTTCGCCAGGTTCTTAACAATTATCTACCTACTGTGGTGTAGCGGTTATCATACATGTCTACAGACCACGAGGTCCTGGGTTCAAGCCTGGGTTGGGTAGACACGCCAGTGCACCACAACTGGTTATCAAAGGCCGTGGACATTGACTTGGTTGTTGATGTTATATCTGTCCGCACGTCGTACCTGTGTTCTCGTCGGATCGTATTAGCGTTTCATGATAGCATTGTTACTATCATAAGCGATTACGCAGGTGACAACCCGTCATTGTAATTGTGCGTTTACTCGCCGTCGTCGGTTCTTATTAATAGACCTTCCATAGCAACCCATGCTAATCCACCACTTGGAAGACGCTACCGTTATATTCACTATGTAATGTGCAAACATGCACTTCCTGCTTCTCGTATGAGTGTGTTAAAGTCAAGTTGACATGTACGATCGTTACTTAAATATTGATATCTGGTGTTTTTATTCTTACATAATTAGTTCTTAAATAAATTATTATCCCGATAAAAAATCATATATTTCATGTAATTTCTTTGTCAAATACTGTTAAAAATCTTGTTTAATGAGGAACGAAACATAACATAGAAATCATGCTGCCAAATTTGTTTGTGACTTCAAAGAAACATACACATGAAATATAATGGAATTTCGTTTTAAAGTTATGCCCCTAATTGTGTTTCATTTGACTTTTACCATAATTGATGAAGAAATTACTGTTTTCCCCTTGAACTTAACAAAAAAATATCTTCGTATTTCCAAACATCCACGTGGAAATAATTTATTTAAAACGACCTAACTGTGGAGGGGAGGGTGGAGGGAAGGGTGGAGGGGAAGGGTGAAGGGGGAGGGGGAAAATGGAGCGGTAGGGGGGGAGAATGGAGCGGTAGGGTGGAGGGGAGGGGGAGAATGGAGCGGTAGGGGTGGAATGGGAGGGTGGAGGGGGTGGGTGGAGCGGTAGGGTGAAACTGGAGGGTGAAGGGAGAGGGTGAAGGGGGAGGATGGGGGAAGGGGAGGGAAGAGTGGAGCAGGAGGGTGGAGGGAGAGGGTGAAGGTGAGGGTGGAGGGGAGGGAGGGTGGAGGCGGGAGGGTGGAGCGGGAGGGTGGAGGCGGGAGGGTGGAGCGGGAGGGTGGAGCGGGAGGTGGAGCGGGAGGGTGGAGCGGGAGGGTGGAGCGGGAGGGTGGAGCGGGAGGGTGGAGCGGGAGGGTGGAGGGAGAGTGGAGCGGGAGGGTGGAGCGGGAGGGTGGAGCGGGAGGGTGGAGCGGGAGGGTGGAGCGGGAGGGTGGAGGGGGGGAGGTGGAGGGGAGGGTGGATGGGGGGGGGGGTGGAGGGGGGGGAGGGTGGAGGGGAGGTGGAGGGGAGGGGAGGTGGAGGGGAGGGGGGAGGTGGAGGGGGAGGGGGAGGGTGGGAGGAGGGTGGAGGGGAGGGTGGAGGGGGAGGGTGGAGGGGGAGGGTGGAGGGGGAGGGTGGAGGGGGAGGGTGGAGGGTGGATCGGGAGGGTGGATCGGGAGGGTGGATCGGGAGGGTGGAGTGGGAGGGGTGGAGGGTAAGGGTAGGGGAGGGGAGAAACAGCGTTGAGCAGAGGCGGTTGTGGCTACAGAAAATGGGATGGTAAATTTCGTCCAACGTATCTTTTTTTATTGGTATTTCTTGTCCCCAGTAGGCAAATAGACTAAAATATTGGATGGGATCAATAGCTAAATACAAGTGTAACTGCCACGGTCGTGTGGAGAACGAATTTTATTTATACAACAGGAGACAAAGAAAATTGTTAAATAGGGTAGAGAGGGGAATACCCCTATTGTGGGAGTATTCCCTCATAATGGCGGGGGAACACAGAGGGTAGGCCTAAAAATGTTGTATTCATATATCGTTTTGTCAGTTTGTAGTAGTTGCTGCTGTAGGATATTGTGTAACTTCTTTCTGGGACGTACAACATAAACTTCAAAATTATCATGCTACGTCGGAGTTCTTACTCACATATGGGGACAGGCTTAACGCACCACACCCTAACACACATCTGAGGCTAACATGTTTTTAAAACACATTTTTACTTCAATATTGGGTATATAGTGGTGCGTGGCCAGGGGCAGGGAAGACTTTCCAATAATTCTGCCCTTAGTGTTTGATAATGGTAATCCCAGGGTCATACAAGCAAGAATATGTCTCCTTTGATTTAGGTAAACAATTTGAATAGAAGAAAAATCTTTTTGATTCCTATGCCAGACATGACAGTATCTGAAATGCGAGGAACAAGAATTAAAAATTTTAAAAATCACAAGAGAACGAAAAAAAGAAGGTTATTAAAATAAACATAAAGCAAATGAAAATAAGAAACTACTGTTGCATGCTTAACAGTAAAGAAATAAAATAGATAATACAAGGATAAAATATACTTATCTCACTAAAAAGAAAGAAACGAGAGAAAATACTTCATACTTCTTTAAAAAATAATAATAACGCACCTGATTTCATGGCCCTCGGTATTCGCGAACTTAGGGCCGGGTATATGCAGCATACTACCTCTTTTATTTAAGAAGTGACAGTTGAAAAAATATGCTTCTAACAAAAGTTGTAAGCCGTTTTGTATTAATCTTAATGTAGGAGTTAATGGAGGTTTCCACTATGTAACGGTCGATTACCGACGTTATCGGAGAGCAAAGGTCACTTTGAGTGCAGCATATTCTGCAACAATACATTGTAAAAACAAAATTACGAACATTAGCAACCATCTACATGTTTAAAAAAAAATATGTTAGGCTATGACGTTTGCATGTTTGATTTTTTCTGCATAGGACTTCCAATTTGTTTAGTTTTAGTTTCGCTATGGAAAAGCGCACTGCCGTGATTCCGGGATACATATTCCCCTACTTTTTAAGTATAGGCCTATAGAATAAAAAAAAAAATAGTACACAATTGGGGGTGGGGGGGGGGATTTGTTTGAGTTTCAATTCGTATCTTGTGACCCCAAGTTTGATAAGAAGCCAAGCAAGCTCCTTCACGTTGAAGATGTGAATTTACGGCCCTGAAGTGTCAACGATTCATTGTATGAAAATGCTTTTCTGCATCTCATCCACCCCATGCCATCTCAGAATTCAATTGTCTTATCAGGGTGGCGGAGCGTTCAAAATATTGGGGATTAAATGAGATAAGGTGACATGTGATACGTTCACCTAAAATTATTAGGCTGAAGCCCGCACATCCCCTTCCCAGCTCCGCCGCCTCTGTCGATTTCAAGTCATCATTGATGATAGGACCTAAATAAAAACCTTGATATGAACGCATAATGTAAGTTTCGCGTAACTAGCATGGCTACTTTAATATGAAATTAAAATTGGTTATTCCCCGTTTTTCTGTTTGTTCAAACTTAAGGAAACACTTGAAATATAAAACTTAACATTCATCCTATCCATGTAATGATAATCATCGGGATTACGTAATTCCCTTTAATGTCGCTACTGCTGCGAGGAAAATCTGGGTCACTGCCAAAATGCGTTTAGAGCAGTGATGCGGTCTAATTTGCTGCACAGTATAATTTAGTGCACTTGGAATAGCTTTTTGAATGATTTCGCCAATGTATTTTAACCCAAATCAGCACTAATGGGGCTGTTATATAGCAATAAATATTCAAGTGTTTGAAGTTTTTTCCCCAAAAACCGAGAATAATTGTTTGTTGTCCGTAAGTACTCATGTTAAGAGACGCTATAGCGACCACGTGTGACTTCCGCAACTGGGGATGACAGATCACACGGCGTGAGAATATTACCGAGTTTTGAGCAAGAGCAGGCTATTACCGCATTAATTTATGACAACACGTGCTGATTTTGTGATTCGTAAGCCAAGCAACAACTCCCTGGTAATCCGGTCGTAAAAACAATAACAATACCCAGGCAAACATTTAATCCGTCCGTAAATACAATTATTATTTTGAAATATTTGTTACTCTTTGAAGTAAATAATAAAAGACACGAATTAATCTGTAATTTTATCACAATTGATGTGAAACGAGAATTTCTTTAATGTTTTCACTGCACATTAGAACTATTAAAAGCTGGGATACTTTAAACGATAGGCCAAAGGACATCGTTGCGTATGAATTTTGATTTCTTTGCATCGCTACCGTGGTTTGATTCATGACTTGTGTGTTTTTAACCTTTAACGCAAATTCTTCTGGGCCAACTTTAGGAATAGGTAGATCGGAAAAGAATTAAAGTTGTTGTATTCATATTTCATAGGAAAGAAGGACGGGCCCAAATTTCCTAGCGTACTGTTTTTACTATGAGGAGGGAACAAATTTACTGGATGGCTACGGCTTAATTGTCTGGGGGCCCACATTTCCTAGGAAATAAGAGCCGGGAGGCCAAAACTTACTGGGGGGAAAAATTTACTTTTACACCGATCAGTGGTTGGGTGATGTGTATTGTGATTTGATAATTAAGGGATATAGGCCGAAATTTCTTGTGTGTATTTGACGGGTTATGTTAATGAGTGCTAGCCTGGGCCTAGCGCCTTCCTCATGAGCACAAGCTAGCTACATTCCATGCATCCCATCCCCAGTACCGTGGAAATAATTAGTGATATGCATAACACCCCGGGTGAAAAATGTGAAGGCAATGACATAGCGGGTAAAGATTGAAATGATAAGGCTGGTTAGATGGTTTCGTGAATTTATGCAAACTTGAAAAAGCAAACATAAAAATTGAATTAACATTCGTTTACACGTAGCATGATTTCCTAAACGGTTAAACGTCACAACCTTATTAGCAGCCCTAAGATGCCCCATTGAATACTACCGTACCCAGAGATGATTCTTCCACGTGTCCACGAAAACTTATAGGTTTGAAACAAACTTTTATTTCTGGCAATCTGCTGCCCATACGGCAAATTACGGTTTACGCAATGCCGCTGCGTTCACCAACCCAACAAAACTTTATCCTTAACGTTAGTGGATTTAAGTATAACGCTCTAGCCCCGCAATGCAATGTAGCACAAAACTTACTGACACTTGAGACTTATTGTACGACAAGCGAAAATGATCAAACAACTTCACACGTTATCTTCTAGGCTATGTCATAACCTATCATACAACTCGGTAATCCAATCCGATACAGCGTGACCTAAATAAGATTACGAGAATTTGCATATTCATAGCAGAATGTCCGAATTCTGATTGGAAAATACTGCAATATGATTAAACATATATGTCCATACAAGGAACTAATAAGCATGCGTGTATACCAACTGACCAATACCATGGCCCGGAGCGGTACTGGTACGAAACGCGAATAGATAGAGCTATTTTTAGCGAAATTACCATAAAATCCTATACTTTGTTAAAACCTTTCGAGAGCTCTAATTAAAAAAATACATGGAATATCTCTTAACGAAATACAACTTAAATTGCTATACAAAAATCTCGCTTGAGCCAGAATCTCAAGAGCAAAACTGTAAAAACCTAGGAGGAGATGCATTTTTAAGCAAAAGTTAGTACAGGCACATATGAGAGGTCACGTACGATTTGATAATCTCCACTCATACACTCTGTGTATGGGTGGAGCTAAAAACCAGTAGGCGGCCTTTTTTGAGGTCTTTCCACCGGCAGGCAAATCTTTTTCTCGTCACTTCACTTGTTCTTGAAATATTCCTTTTTCTATTCTCTGGGGGTGTGAATAGCCGCATAAATTATCTGCAAAGGGGCTTGAAACAAGGGTGGTGAGATATTTGATCTGGGCAAATAAGATGTTGTATGATTACAAGCACTGAGGAAAATCGACATCAATTGCAAGGTTGGCCAGCAGCAACTATGAGTGCAATTTGATATGAAATATACATACTGCCTGTTGGATAACAGACGCCAAGAACTCAGTCCAAAACAGCATCAGGTTTGAAATGATTTGACAAAATGACCATTCTGTTTCTCCGAAACTATATTCAGGTAAGATCAAGGACAAGGTTGATAAATACTCAAGGAACCTGATATGAAGAGACAACTTCACCGATACATACTTCATGAATAAAGAAGTAAAAAAGAGAATCAATCATTTATTGCTTATTCTTCCGGATTTTTCAATTAAACTCCAGGTAAAATGGAGACAAATATCGTTAGAAAATGTGATGAATATTTTCACCTAGATTTGTAGGCAAGTTTTTCAGGAAAGAATTTGGTACATCCACATGCAAGTACATAGTATTGAAGTTTAGGTTCTGGGGGACCTGGTGTATTGACAAATTTGAAGATTTAAAGAGGGAGACTGGTCTTATTAAAATTGTGGGAAGAGAACATTTACGTCACTTCCGGTTGTAAATGCACAAGAGGCCTGTCTGTTTGCACAGTCAGACAGTGGCACCTTGTGTGTGTGCACAATATAAGTCACTAGACCAAAATTACAATAAGCGAAGAAAAAAAAAGAGTACAATTTGAGAAAAATGGTCCTGCCAGGATTCAAACCTATACAACTGTTAGTTTGAAGAAAAAAATGGAACTCCATCACCTTAACCGACTGGGCAATATCAAGAGTCATCATTGCTTGGGGTTTTATTTACTAAATAAGGGCCCATGAATCATGCAGCGATTGGTTGCAACCAAACAATTTAAATTGAGTTCTACAGTGTTTCCATATGACGATTTTGCATCTTTAAGGCATTTGCATAACAAGAAGATAAACAACAACAAAAAACTAAATCCTAACATAAACTTGAAGTAATTGCCTTGCAAATATATTTTCAACATCTAAAACTCAATTTGAAAGAGAAAACTGAGTGAAAAATCCAATCAGATATAAAATAGATGGCAGATATCTCCATAAAGCTGAAAGATGTTTTTCATTAAAAAAAAGAGCTCAATGCAAAAAATAACACTTCATCAAATACTGCACTTATGCAGAGTAACAATTTGTTAGGCAACATCCTAGTAGATCTATTTTTTTTTTTTTTGTAAGATATTGATGGAACTCCTTTTGTAAGCCTGATCACTTCTTAGTCTGGTACACAACCCTGGATCTTAATGTTTCTAATGACAGCAATATTTAAAATGAAATATTTCCACTGGTAAAGATGCAGACACTTCAACTTCTTGTCAAAACTGTAGAGTATAGATAGCCAAGTAATATGATGCTCTGCACTCATGATGCCTTGCAATATGAGCATATCACTATGCCAACCACAAGTAAAACACCAGGCATGCTTAAATTGTTATGCATCTGATGTACTGTACTTTCAGATATTTCATGAAGACATACTGTAAGGTAAAAAGTGCTTCATTCAAATCTTTTAATAGAAAACATCTAAACAGGCAAATTTTGGAAAATATTAGTCAAAAATCATGACCATCTTTTTGTAAAAACCGACTGGTTACAAAAATCTAATCAGCAGATTAACACATACTGATCAAAAATCAGTAATTTTATTATTTTATTAAAATTTTTATCAAAAATAAAAGTTGCATGAGATGTATTTGAAGGCACTTTCTTAGTTGTTTTGTTTAATAAGAATAGCAAGTCAAGTGATTAACAACTTGGAATTGCTATTATTGAATCAGCACAAAAAAAATAATCAATTTCACATATGTCAATTTAAAACCAAAGCAGAGCTTATGAAGCAATGGTCATCTTCTTTGGATAGCCATATGATGAATGAAATGAAAATCTGAAAATACGAGAATGCGCAAGACTGCAAGTGACATTACAGGCGCTGCAACATGATGGCGAGTGGGTTCCTAGGTAAGTTTTCATTAATGCCCACTGGGCACAAACTATGCTTATTGATAGTGTGGAAAGCAGTTATACACATTCAGTAAGTTTTCATTAATGCCCAGTGGGCACAAACGTGCTTATTGATAGTGTGGAAAGCAGCCATACACATTCAGTAAGTTTTCATTAATGCCCACTGGGCACAAACTATGCTTATTGAGTGTAGAAGGCAGCCATACACATTCAGTAAGTTTTTATTAATGCCCACTGGGCACAAACTATGCTTATTGAGTGTGGAAGGCAGCTATACACATTCAGTAAGTTTTTATTAATGCCTACTGTGCACAAACTATGCTTATTGATAATGTGGAAAGCAGCCATACACATTCAGTAAGTTTGTATTAATTCCCACTGGGCACAAACTATGCTTATTATAGTGTGGAAGGCAGCCATACACTTTCAGTAAGTTTTTTATTAATGCCCACTGTGCACAAACTATGCTTATTGATAGTGTGGAAAGCAGCCATACACATTCAGAAGTCAAAAAGATAAGTAAAAGCAACAAATGAACAAGGTTCATTTCCTCAATGGAGGATGCCACCATGCATGGGGAGACCATATAAGTACATATTTTTCCACACTGGTGGTTTGGTTACTATTCCTGGACCAGTCATAATTTCCCACACTGTGTGCTGATATGACCTCAATGCACATTAATATTCTTCATACAATCAGGAGTAGCATCTGGATAATGTTAAGCTGTCAGGGCTAAAAGTCATATAATGGCATAGAATAAAGTATTAATATGTAGACATGATTATAATTAATCCTATTAATATACAAGTTAGGCTGATGCTGTTTATCATACCTGGATATTTATGACCAACATATCAGCAAGAGTGCATGGTCAGTAGTTTACATAACATCATATGGACAATATTCACAGCTGAGACAAGGTGAGACAACTGAGGATTATATTGCATAGAATATGTGGTGTAGTGGTTAGTGTTTTGTCCTCTCATCCACACTTCCCGGGTTCGTATCCAAATGGGTCTGCAACCAGCGAGTTCACAACTGGTTATCAAAGGCCATTGCCGTCTTGAAATAATGTCCAGCACTGGATATTTTCAGGAGGTTAAACCTTGCTATGCTATGATAATACAGAATGTAGTCAATCACAACTGACTTTACAAATTTCCTTTATTGTTTCAAACCTAAACATGGCTTACAATGTAATGTTTATTTTATCTAGATGTTTTGTTGGATACAAAGATTCAGTTTCTCATCTGGAAAGTTTCTCATCTGGAAATGCTAAGCAGAAGATTTGAAATAATTACAGTGTATCTTTTTCTTTCAATTAAAACATTTTATTATGTAATGTTCATCTTATCTGGATATCCATGATCAAAGTATTGTTTTTATTGCAAACACTTCTGTTTGCAAAGTACATAATTATAATAGGTACAAAAATAATAATCTATGATCCCTTTAATAACAGCTTCTATTGTCAAACTGGATTGGAATAAAGCCTTCATATTACCATTATACTCCTTTTTTGGGACTGAATAAACTCTGTACCAAAATAGCAAGCATACATTCTGTTAGCTATTCTGGTACAGACTTTATGAAGTACCAAAAACGGAGTATAATGGTAATGTGAAGGCTTTATTCCAGTCCATTTTGACAATAGAAATCCATTTTAAAGATAGAAGCTGTTTATACAGTATTACTGGAACATTTTCTGCAATTTTTAGACTATACATAACCATTGCATTTGTGGAAAAATAGTTTCAACAAGTAAATATTGTCTATCAAAATACACAAATACGTTATAAAAGTGAGGATATGACTTCACTTTTGCAGAGTAAATTTTCTGTAGTTATATCTTCACATATTTTAATCCAATGTTTTGATTTTAAATGGTTAAAATAAAAACTGATGGTAATCACGATAATTGTTATTTATTTCACCTTTTAGTGAATTGTCACAGCTACAGTAGTAAAGCTTGTTTAGTGTGAAAACAACACAAATAACTTAGAATAACAATGACTTTTACTTTGGGATGGAATGAAGCAGTGTAACGCAGCTAATGCGGTGGATGCTGTTGTTTTTAGTATCCTTCTACTCCTCACAATCTTGACACATTTATATCTCCCTAAACATTATTTGCTAACTTCATGAGTCTCTCAAAGTCACAAAATTTTAAAGCTGGATTTCCATGTATACGTATGCGTATGTGTATCCATGTGTCCATAATAACTGCATAGAAGTAATGCACATATAATTGCTCGGCAGTGCATATAGTGAGAACAAATTGTATTCCCAATTGTCAGTTCGCCATTACTGCAACAACATGGTACCAGTTTTATCTTGTCTATTAAATGAAAAACTTGAACAAGAACACAACGATGATAATTCTCTGCTAGCTCTTTCACGTGCATGTAGAGTACCCAAAAATGCTAGGAAATTAAACCATGCATTCTCGAATCAGGTCACATGAGTATCTGAAGGCAGGGAAAACTGCATCCGTGTACAACTTGCATATAGTGAAAACCACTGGCTATAATAACTTTTATTATAGATCACATGTCCTTATGCGTGATTCATACACCAAATCGTAACATGTTGTTGTTACGCACACGGAGTCACATATATGCATAGGCATATGCACATGAAAACAATCATACTGAAATTGCACAGAAGCATATTTTTTTCCACTCTAACGCAAACCGGTACGCATGTGTGGAAACCCAGCTTTAACGGTACTGTATATGGACATGTAGCAACAAGGGGGAAAAATGTCCATTTTACAGTATTTAAAACTTAGATACCTAATTAGCATAAATTGCACAATATTTTGTGACTTCAGAATGGGACAAGTAGAAAGTTGTTAATGTTAACTTATTGTTTTTCGGCCCTTCCCCAAATAAATTGAATGGTAGAAGTTGGCTATAGTGCACAGCAAACTAGATAAATTATCATAAC
Organism: Chiridota heheva; assembly: GCA_020152595.1. NCBI lineage: Eukaryota > Metazoa > Echinodermata > Holothuroidea > Apodida > Chiridotidae > Chiridota > Chiridota heheva. The sequence continues at coordinate 335,952 of JAIGNY010002621.1, forward strand.
ATTGACCCAAATAGCTGTAGAAGACAATTTAAGAACTTTTAATATTTGAAATTTGGAAAAGAAATTTAAAGAATTACTTAATTGCACATGTTGAAATATTTCACAAACTTTAATTTATCGTAACTTAAAAATTGTAAGTGCTACTGTGACAGACTAAAAACTATTCTCATCAGAATTTAAAGCTGGATGAAGATCTTCACTTGTCCATACACCTTTAAACTTGATGTAAGATAGCCAGCCTAAAGACATTAACCAGTGGTAAGCAGCTTGTACTTGTTCTATCATAAAATTACCAAGGTCTGAACTTTGAAGGTTACCCAGTAGGTCACCATATAGACCAATCGCGTCTTTGGCAATACCATTGACGTAAATGCCTTTAAAAATCTAGCGTATTATATCTTACTAAATTTGCTAACAACACTCCAAAAAATACCAATCAATACTTTTATTAAATCATTAAAAAAAATACTCTGAATGCAATCAATAATTTCATTTATAACCAAACTTGAAAAACACACGAGATCTCAGTCATTCATTACTTTTTTAAAGCATAAATTTGAATATGACATAACAAAAGACTTAATTTCAATCAAATAAGCATCCTCCAGGCAAAATTTTGAATGTTGATATCCAGGGAACACAACACACTTTTTGATACCACTTTCTACAGTAGTAGCTTCCACTACTTAATTTCTTTCAAAAGAAAGGAAGAAGCAATGCCTACTATCAAGAATGTTATAATCAAAGAATGTACAGTTACAGTTATATTCATTCAAGTTGTTTAGAAAAGGTATTCAGTTCAGTTATCTTTAAAAAAATGATCCCATTATCCATCCATAGGAATATGAATGTCACTTTGCATATAATCTCACAACCGAGAACTTTTAGAAAAATGAATTACTGCAAATGTTGGTAAGATGAAAATGTATTGTTGAAAATAAATTGCAAGATAATTATAGTGAGGCAAGTGTGAAAGTTTGGAAAAGAAACAGCATTTTGTGTGTTGTATTTCCTTCATGTATTTGATTGTTATCAGGCATAAGACAAGAAAACAATCAATTCTGCAAGATTCTACCTAAGAACAAATTCCAAAAGAAAAAGAGGACTGACCTTTTCAAATGAGTAGGTTTTTTTTCTTCTCATTTTTATCATTTTCAATATGATTTTACATTTTTTTAGCTGATATATCGGGCAATATAATACAATATTATATGTTTTAGGCACCCTCTAGTCCACCAAAATGCATAGCTTCCACTAGGGGCCCTAAACTGGGCCACAAACCCCATGCACAAAGCATATGCAGCTGACAGATCCACCAAAAAAAAATAATGATAATAATAATAAATGAAAAATAAAAACCTCACTACACATTTGCTGTGAGTGACCAATGCACTCCATTCAAGGAATATAGGGAAGTTATCTTTGTAAGATGTATTTACTTTTTTATAAGGCTGTCACAATACCTTCCAAAATGATAGAATTTTATAATCTGCCATTAAGCAGTTTTAAGCCTCAAAATGTCTTAAATACTTTCAATAGTAACACAACACCATAATATCTCCCACTGTCTGAATTCCAGTCATTTCTGTACAAATCTATAGGGTATTTTTAGGTAAACTTGAAAACCTCAATGTAACAAGATTTCTGATGCTTTTTTTCACATATGGATCATTGTCTTATATAATAAATGTCCCAGACAGCCATGCATATTTTAGTTCATGCATTCATTCATAGCCATTTAGATTACTGTAAGAGTTTATTTCACAATATTCCAAATTATCTCATTTAAAAGGCTCCAACCTATCCAGAATAACGCTGCCAATTTAGTTGTTAATTGCTATGATGCCCTTTCAAAAGTCCTTAGTTCCCTTCAATGGCTTCCAGTTTAATTTTGTATTAAATTTAAACTTCTTGTTTTTGTTTTTAAATCCCTGCATAAAGTTATCTTTCTGATCACATTCAGCCCATTCACAGCAATAGGGGTATTCATTTCTCTCTGATGATTCTTTTTTTTTTCTCCACAACTAAGTGAAAAACATTTAGTGACTGTGGTTTTTATTATGCAGGTCCAGCCCTTTGGAATGAACTGCCTTGCCTGCCTCTATTTGTTCAGTTAACAATATTAGTTTGTTTAAGTCTAAGTTAAAATGTACTTTTTTCATATTGCCTTTGTTTAGTTTTATCTTATTGTAAAGCGCATTAGAATGCTTACAAATTTTTGTGCAATATAAATGTATTATTGTTGCTGTTGCTGTTTGCTGTTGCTGTTTGCTGTTGCTGTTTGCTGTTGCTGTTTGCTGTTGCTGTTTGCTGTTGCTGTTTGCTGTTGCTGTTTGCTGTTCATCATCATCATCATCAATCATCATCATCATCATCATCATCATCATCATCATCATTATTATTCATTCATCATCATCATCATCATCATCATCATCATCATCATCATCATCATCATCATCATCATCATCATCATCATCATCATCATTCATTCATCATCATCATCATCATCATTATCATCATTATCATTCATCATCATCATTATTATTATTATTTTATTATTATAAGATGAACATGACAAATGGATCATTTTAATCTTTGAATTTCAAATCAAGAGAGCACATTGTTTGTAAGCGCTTGTTTTTCAAAGTACCTACTGCCTGAACAGTTGCATGCAACTGTTGTTTACGTATTGTTTGCCAAATAAATATCTGCAACATCCAGCCTGCCAGATATCCAAGAATCGTAACCTTTTGAGGTTCCACTTCCTGTGTTTATTCATGCAATTGCACAGTAATCATGTTGTTATCAACACATCCACCCCAATGGTAGTGATTAAAGGGGACATTAAGTCTGATACAATCCTTGTCTACCTACTGTGGTGTAGCGGTTATTATACCTGTCTACAGACCACGAGGCCCCGGGTTCAATCCTGGGGTGGGTAGACACGCCAGTGCACCACAACTGGTTATTAAAGGCCGTGGACATTGACTTGGTTGTCGATGTTATGTCTGTCCGTACGTCGTACCTGTGTTCTCGTCCGGGTCGTATTAAGCGTTTCGTGATAGCATTGTTACTATCATAACCGAATACGCAGGCGACGACCCCGTCATTGTAATTGTGTGTTCAACTCTCTCTCTCTGATACAATCCATATTTCATATGACTCAGGGTCAACCAACTACCAAAAACAGACAAAATCTTATTCCCATCTCACGTTATTCATGTTTGATGTCAGACACCTAGAAGCTGCAATTTTCTTCAATTATGTATTGAAATCTTCTGCATGACACAATTTCAACAACAGGGACATATATAAGGATGATGTATTTCTTTATACATATAATGAAGATGTTTATTTCAAAATGATGTGATACAAATTTTAACAGCATGTTTTGATAAATTTAAGCATACACAAAATTTCTTTGACCCTTACAAATTTATAAAGGACTATAATTTTTTATCAGGTAGACAACTTGAGATAGATTATAAAGATTATAAAGAAATACAAGGCTTTCCAGCATACTGCTGGGTTGATGACATCATTTTCTGCATATTTTAAAATCAAACTGCAGCTCCTATAGTCTTGCTCCAAGAGCGACCGTATAATACCACCTCTCTGCCTCTAATACTACTATACAACCTTACTCTGACAGACGGTCTTGTTGTATTTGACAAACGATTAGCTGACCTCTAGTGCATTTAAAAAAAAATTCCCCAACTAATTGAGGTCCCTAATAGTAAGCAATTTCATCAAAAGGCATGTTTTACTGATCATGTCTGATACACGCATCTGACCCGATATCGCAATGCTATGACATGAAGATAATTTGTGTTGTGAACTGAGCTTACTTCTGAAATTCTGAGAATATTTTCATGTAAATGTATTTTAACATCATCTTTTAGAACCATTATGTTATTACCTCTGCCAACGAAGTTGGACAGAGGTAATGTTTTCGCCTGTTTGTTTGTTTGTTTGTCTTTAAGATATCTCAATAAATGATGATTGGATTATGATTAAATTTGGTATGTGGTTATGTTTCTGCTTAAAGAAGAGGTGATTAAAATTTGGGACTTATTGGAACAGTGGGAGAGTAGAAATAGAGGGGTGGGGATAATTTAGGGAAGGATTTATCAAAACTTTTCAATAGAATGTGCTAAACAATAAACTCATGCCATGCAAGAAAAACCATTCAATCAACTTTCTGGACTCAAAGAAAATCAAGTGAAGTGGTCTCGGGTATCAATGAAATTAAAACAATTGGTTTCTTGGTTTCTGCCATGAATGAAAATGGTGGAATGTAAGTCTATCCTAAATAGAGCTCAAACAATAAATGCTTAGCCTGAATTACACTGAAAACAATGATCACAAGTGATGATCCTCAAGTGTGTAGAATGTAAATGGCAATACAGATCAACAGTGAGAAAGAGATTGTTGGGGGTTATAACTTGGCGGGTCGAGGGTTTCCGAGGTAGATTGCTTTCCAGTAGGGGAATGAAGAGGGGCAGAGGTATGTGCTCTGCAGAGTGCTATAATGCTAGTTTTCTGGTTTGTATTTAGTTACATCATTCATTTTGTGCTTATTTGGCTGTAATAAACTGAAGTATTTTACTCAAATTTTGAAAAGTAAATGGATGTAATTGAGTTTAAAACATGTTGTAACATTGTTAGGCCTACTATCATAACGTTACATTTTAAGTATGCAAATGCAGGACACACCACCAGCAGATTTTTAATGTAAAAAGTTCAACTCAAAAGTTGTCATGGACTACAAGACTGACTTGCTGCACTCGCCGGCTCATGCTTCGCACTCGCTGGTTGGTATATATGTAGTTAGATAGTGAAATATACGCAGTCAGTATCAGAGCACAACTATTAGGCTCCTATAGTAGAAGCAATAAAGTTTTAATAACTACAAAACATGTAGATTGCTTTAGAAGGTATGAAGCTTGCTCAGAAGATTTGTTATTTTTAATTCTATTATATGAAATAAGGATTATGTTAGACTTTACATCTTTTTTAAACTATGTATATTCACATTAAATGACTTAAAGAAAAGATATATATTGATCACCTACGTGTACACCCCCAGTGACAGCAATATCTTTTCAACATTTTACTAAATTATTAGGGTCCCCGGGATCGTCGCCTATGTACACACCTAATATTGCACAGAAGAATGTTTGATATTACCATTCATTATTGAACAAGCAGTGATCCCTAATCTACAGCCAGAGTTGGAAAATTTCCAAAGGTAATTCTGAATGAAGGTGTCGAGTATCTTCCCACAAAAAATGTAGTAAATATATCTATATCTGCTGCCCTCTTTTGCACTTTCAATGTAATTTTCATTGCACAATTACATGGGAACATTTTTAGAGCGCATAGTTCCCACACATACTCTTTGTTACTCAAGAAATCTATAAACAATATATATATATATATATATATATATATATATATATATATATATATATGTATGTATGTGTGTGTGTGTATGCATGCATGCATGTGTGCATGCATGTGTGTGCATATGTGATGACATACTTATGTATGTATTTACGTCATGTATGTATGCGTGCACGCATATACATATATACGTGCATGCATACATACATACATACATACATACATACATACATACATACATACATACATACATACATGCATACATACATACATACATACATACATACATACATACATACATACATACATACATACATACATACATACATACATACATACATACATACATACATATATTTTTACATATATTTTTTTTTTTTCATGTGAATTCTAATTTTCCTGCGGTTATTACTGCCAGAACCGTATTGCCAGCTCTGTCTACAGCCATGCATAACAGCCCTGAGTGGGGGGGGGGGGGTGCCAGGGAGAGGGGGGAACTTTCATACTAAAGTGGTAGGTATGTGCCACCCAGAATTTCAATATTGGACTGCAGTGTAAGAGATTTGTTTGGTAACTGCAGTATGACAGTTTATAATTTTGATATCTGCAGTATGAAAATAAGTGATTTTTGATACCTGCAGTACAAAAATAAGTGATTTTTGATCCTGCAGTATGAAAAAATGCAATTTGTTTTAGACTAGCACTATGAGAGATTGGATTTTTGCTACCTGCACTACAAAAATTATGAAAAAGGCAACTTGCTCGAGCAGCATATGTATATATACCTCACATATGGCAGTGCCCCTTCCCCCCTCCCCCTTTCCCCCCACAACAGTTAACAAAATGGAATTGAAAATTAAAAAACAAAAGAGAATTGCTCCCACAGCGAAATTGGAGCATTCTGTACAGAACTCCTACAAACATGCATTTTAAATGTTATAACATTTATTTCATGCACTGATGAAATTAATACAAATGCTGGAGGCAAATCATGTAACCAAGTGCTTTATTTCCAGGTTAAGTGCAAGATATGTTTCTCAGCTTTTACCTAGAAACTGATCAAAATCATTTTTTGAAACACAGTGATAATCTTTTGATATCCATGTGGAAGCAATGTTCTGTGCAACATGATGCTATAACTATGGTTACTGGAGTTTAAAATGACTTCCTATGCCTACATCATTCGTAAACATAATGTATATGTACTTCACTAATTCATGAAAACATGTTGTTGCTCTAGAATAATTACCGTTTCTAACTTTTCCGGTCTTACAAAGGATCTAACTTTTCTTGTTTCACCCAACTGACATACAGCATACATGTACACAGGCCGAAATGCATTGTTTTCCTTTATTTTAGGAAATATGACAAAGTTCTGCTCACCTTGGTAAAAGTAAGCTTGTGCGATTGAGTTCAAATGCATTTTGTTACTGCTAATGAGTACGCCAAAGGGATCACAAGTTTCTTCTATAATCACTTGTGGTGGAACCGTCTAAAACTTAATCTATTTTTTGATATCACCACATCAATGTAGGGGGAAGTGGGGTAGAGGGTGATTGGCTGTGGGGGGAGGCTCACCCCTCTCAATGGAAGAATGGTGACAAGTAAAATCATGCTTAGCCCCCAAACAATATTTTCTGAAATGTCCATAATGTGATGTAAATTAATTTGTTGGGTATCACCTCATCAATGCAGATTTTGCAACTTGGTCGAAGAAGGTCAACTGCATTTTGTTGGCATGAATTTAACCACAGGAATGCCTGAAATCACAGAGCAAATTCAATGCCCATTTCAGTCCCCTCCTCCTTCCCCCTCCCGCTAAAAAAAAAAAAAAATGTTTTTGTTGCGCTTCTGCTTCCACTGCTACTACATCAATTAACTTGCCTGCCTGCCTACCCCAGAAGAAGTAATGTTTTATATGCAAATAAGTTTAGTAAAACAAAATAGGGAAATGCCCATGAGTATGCACAATTAAAAACAATTATCTCATAACTGCCTAATATGTGAGCTGAATCATTTGAAATTGTGCTCCAGGTTTATTGAATGAATTTCCATTAAATGACAGGTATACTGTATAATTTTGTTGAAAAAACAAGTGCCTTGTTAACGATTTATGAAATGAATGCTGAAAACTAATCTCCACCGCCAGCATTGGTTTTACCTCCTAATCTAATTTTTGGCATCCATAGATGTTGCCTTGAAGAAATTTGATTGTAAATGCTTACCTAAGGTAGCTTAACTCATCTGTGGGCACTGCGTAAGGTTTAAGTGTGTTTTGATTGGAGTAGTCACTCTGATGGTTAGAACCATCAGTCCTACCTCCTTTTCTCCTAAACGAAAATCTTAATCTTTCTGCCATGTTACAATCTACGGTCTTTTACAATCAAAATAAATTAGGTACTTGTTCAAAATACTCTAATCACCACTAATTCTTCAAAGTATTGTACAAGCGTTACTTGGCAGAATCCTATCAAACATTTCCAATACAATCACTATGATCTCAATATTAAAAAGTAAGTTATCAAATCTTACTTTATACCAGTGTCAATAAAGTAAGTTAGATTCTAGGAAATACTCAATTCTTCAAAAACAACACTATCACAGAAACTACAGCATAACTGTAGGTCAAATGTCACTCCAGTCTGAGCATGGCCATTTGATTAAGCAAAGTTTGGCCTAAAGATAAACTTCTGCATCCTGTAATTAAATATTTCATCACATCTTCACATCAAGAAGTTCTTGAAAAACAATGTACTGTAGCTTTTTTTTATCCATGATACTTTTCTTAACATCTTAATAAAATCTCTGGCAGTCCAAATGATTGTTAGAATGTGCGTTTTCCGAAGCCCGAGAATAACAATGAACAAGAGGGAAATGTACAAGGGTTTTTAAGTGCAGGTTCTACCTCAAAGGTCCTAAATTATGCAAATGAATGTTATTTCACTGAGAGCTGACAACGAAGTTCTACTCTTGTCTGAAAGTATGTATCTCAACTATCGTGGATATCGTTTTTCACTGTTAAGCAAACAAATAATGTGACAAAACATTATAACAACATATCTTTAATGCAGAAACAATAACTTACATCACAATTATACAATTATACCAAAAATAAAAATAAGTTCCACTGTTCAGAATTGAAGTCACACACAGACAGCAGCAAATATAAGAAGCTAATTATCAAACTACTTTCCTGAAAGTATTTTAGATCAATGATAAATTATCACAAAGTGTTTTGTTTGGTGCATGAATTTTCTGTACATATATTCCACACTAACATATTTCCAAAGAATACAATTCACTGAAGTAAGCTATCTCCAAATATTGGATTGTAAAAAAAAACTTTTACCACAGCTGTGAACTTTCCTTTGAGAAAACGGACAACTTAACCAGCTCTAATCAATATACTGTCTTACACAACAACCGCCTGATAATGAGTTCTTTTTTTCCCAATTTAGTCACAATCACAAGCGAATCTTCTTCATTACAATACTCCGGGATGTTTTGCTGTCTTAAGTGCAGGGTGATCGAAACTTATTGGGCAGAAAACTCACGTATATGAGATTCAAGTCTCTAAGAGAGATTGAGGGGGTAGCATTTATTACAACCATTTAATCTCTGCCAGCACAAACAACATTTATCACTATCATTTATCTTGCAATAGCTTGTGTTTTTGAATAACCTAAGTAAACTTATAAACTGGAGTCTGGAGACATTATGTATAATGGCCTGGAGATGTTATTCAATTGTTTTTTTTTCAAACTGAAGAGTGAATAGTTACTTTAAAAACATTGCTATAGTGTTACGCATTTCCATAAATTTCCTAACGTGATAAAATTGCAGTTTAAAAGCATGAATTGTCGTCTTTAATCATCAACTTATGTAAAGTTTTCCTCATTGTTGAGAGACATGGATCTGATCTCAAATAGAATAAAATGGAAAATCATACTTATTGTTTTTAAATACAAGAGATGAATTCTTCAGAGCATAGGCTTGGGGTAAAAATTCCCACCAACCCCGCTCCCCACTTTTTTTTTCTTCAAATTGATATCATATTTTATGGTGAATTTGTGATGCTTAGCATGATTTTGTACCCCCACTTTTGACATTGTCCCCCCACTTTTGACTTTGTCCCCCCACTTTTGACTTTGTCCCCCCACTTTTGACATTGTCCCCCCACTTTTGACATTGTCCTCCCACTTTTGACATTGTCCCCACTTTGACATTGTCTCCCCACTTTGACATTGTCCCCACTTTGACATTGTCCCCACTTTGACATTGTCCCCCCACTTTTGACATTGTCCCCACTTTGACATTGTCCCCACTTTGACATTGTCCCCACTTTTGACATTGTCCTCCCACTTTTGACATTGTCCCCACTTTGACATTGTCCCCACTTTTCACATTGTCCCCCCCACTTTTGACATTGTCCCCACTTTGACATTTGACATTGTCCCCACTTTTGACATTGTCCCCCCACTTTGACATTGTCCCCACTTTGACATTGTCCCCACTTTGATGTTGTCCCCCACTTTTGACATTGTCCTCCCACTTTTGACATTGTCCCCCCACTTTTGACATTGTCCCCACTTTGACATTGTCCCCACTTTTGACATTGTCCCCACTTATGACATTGTCCTCCCACTTTTGACATTGTCCCCACTTTGACATTGTCCCCACTTTTGACATTGTCCTCCCACTTTTGACATTGTCCCCCCACTTTTGATGTTGTCCCCACTTTGACATTGTCCTCCAACTTTGACGTTGTCCCCACTTTTAACATTGTCCCCACTTTTGACATTGTCCCCACTTTTGACATTGTCCCCCCACATTTTGACATACTGTAGTCCCCCACTTTTGATAGGCAAATCCCACCTACATGTATGTTCTTCAGTATCTAATTTTGAAAGTTACAAAGAAGTCAAGTATGAAATATGCACATCTAGAAGAGTTTCATAGGCGTCACAAATGATGGCGTCCTACTTTAATCTTTTTTTCTACACACCTGGGTAGTAACTGAAAGTCAATGGGAGTGGTGCTACAGCATTCAGGGGATTGTATAATTTCAGGAAGTTTTTAGTGCCACACATCTTATTTCTATGCTTTCTGTGAATAGAGTATAGTTTCAATTTTTATATACAAAAGTAAGCAACATTGCCTTTGACCATATAGGCATGTAGGCCTACACATGATTGTCTTTGCAACATACTCAAGGCAATAATGATGTAAATGAAACAAAATTGTAGGCCATGGCTTATTTTTCGCGCCCCAGGCCCCACAAGAATATTTACATGGTTGATATGACACCTACTTTGAGTAGAACAAAGGGGATTTCATGGCCACTTTTTACATACCGGCCAGGCTATCAAGCTTATGTAAATTCTGAATGCTGTTAAGCCTTAGCAGTGGTGGTGCTACAGGGGTACCTGGTGGGTATATGCCTCCCCCCTACCCTTTACAAGATCGCTTTGCCCCCCACTTGCCCCCTAAAATTTGTGTAAAGTGACATATTTTGTCCGATTTAAAGGATTCTGCCACCCCCGCCCCATGAGACAAATTTTCCCTCGCTTGCCCCCCACCATGACCAAAATCCTGATGCTGCCACTGAGCCTTCGGCCTGCATAGGCTAGGTCATGTAGGTCTAGCACCTTAAGTATATCCGTGATAGTATATCACATGAATGTAAAGGATTTATACTAAAATTCTAGATTAAGGGATAATGTGATAAAATTACCTTCTATTCGATTTCTTCATAAAGAAAAATGACCTGATATCCCAGTCTTGATTTTGTTGATGCTTTATGTTGTCAAAGTTGATGAATGCAGCATTTTACGTACACGTATACATTGTTATATCGAAATGACATGCATGTATGTGTTGAACGTACTTAAATTTATTAAGACAGTGAAACTCCGAAGATACGTGCCCGCAGAAAAAGTGATGAGCAGATTCATATGCCACTAGAGAGCAGTAGAGCTGTGTACAGTACAGCATACCACCATTGCATCTATGTAATTTGTCGATGTAATAAGATGTAGAAATATGTGTCAATGTTTGGGATAGGCCTATTTCATTACTTCTTGAAGGAATATTTTCTGATAGGCAACCCACTCTTTGGTGATGCATGTGATTTATGTCTTTAAAGAGATATTACAATTTTGTTGAACAAAAAAAGAGGGGCTGTAAGCCCCCCCCCCCTCCCCTTCCCCCCTCCCTTTATGACGTCTATGAGTTTGAAAGGTATATTTAAAATTAAAACTTGGAAATTAAGCTAAAATGATTGCACATTGATAATTTCTAAACACAATATCACATTGTCAAGGGCATAATATTTTACATTGCATCACTGCCAGTGCGTCCCGATCATATAAAGGATTAGATTATTTTGTTGCAATATGAGTATGGTGCATATTCACATTGCTCTTCCATGATACGCATGCATGCCTGAATATTATGATGTATCTTCATTTTCCTTTAATCTTGCTTCCATTACACAGATGAAGGAACACTTAAGTCAGTAGTGGGTATCAAATCTCATCATGTTTGGCTGGTCTGCTTATAAATCTTACAGTAGAAATGAGGAATATGTGTGTGTGCACATTCAACATGCAGTCATCACTCAACAGCAGACGCCTGCATGTAAAAAGAGCAAGGAGCAAAACCGAGAGGGGGACACTTTTTACCTCATTTGAGAAATAACTTGGTGAAAAAAAAAGTCAGGTGTGCATGAACATGGAAATGGCTGGGAAAAAACAGCAGAGCATTTTTCATAACAAAATCAACCATTATTCACAGCTTAAAATGGTATTGTGCAACAACTGGTATAAAGGATCGATGAATCACCCATCTGTGTGCCAAGGGAAACCACATATCCTATCAGGACAACAACAATTTTCACTAGGTGTGCCCATCAGACAACAAAATTATTGCCACAGTTTGTATTAAACCAGGGGTTTCTTATATAGAAACAATGACAAATCCCTGATTAAACATATGCACAATTCTCAGAGCAGGGAGCTGTTGCTTTGAAGTAACAGCTCCCAGCTCAAAGCAACTTGATAAGTTCAATGCCCGGTGGACAATTGTTACTTCAAAGTTGGTTTGTTGAACCCTGACAGGTATTTCTGCTCTCTTAGCAAAAAAGGTTCTAGAGAAGAGAAGGGTCTAAATATGGGACAAGCTAAGAACTGTTATTCTAAGCAACTCTTAGAAATAATCCTTGAAGAATCCGAGAACGTTCTCCAAATACAGAACAAGTAGAACCTTTTTTTCAAGCATGTATAGCCAGGGGTATGAAGCAATCTATTGTTCCTTGGAATGTTTTTATAAAAGCCATAACTGAATGTCACTTCTTGCACCTGTGTGGTGATGGGCAAGTTGCATTGTAAACCTTCAAAGAAGCACTAGACCGAAAAGTGAGGCGCTTGTTTTTGCAAATTTTACAGATATATTATCCACAACAGATCAATAAACTTTATGCTTCCATAACCCACAGACGACGTGAGAGCAAAGGACACTTGAATATCCATATTACCTAAAAAATTACTATACTGTTGCGTGCTATATAAGCATTCAATTTTTGGGGACCCCTAAAATTACGCCCACACTTTTCCATCTAGTGCTCCTTTAATACATCCTTACATATGCTAATGATATTCAATTAATTTTCCTCACTTCATGAAGTACAGTAATCTCTTCCAATATTTTATTGAAATGTACTATTTCCTCTTGCACAATTTTGCCCCTTTTGATTACAAATATTTAAACACACTATGCATCTTGGTGCCAGAAGAACATGAATGCAATCCAATCTAAATTGTTGACTTAACTATTTCTGCATCCTCTTTAATCAGCAGTTCAGTGCCAGAGCAGAAATAGAGGGCAATCATCCATAATATCCAGGAAGAAAACTGAATTCAAACCTCGGAAGGGAATATTCAATCTTATGGGAAGTCACTTTTAGAACTAACTTTATGCGTTTGTTTGAAATTCTTACAGAATCAATATTTTCATTTTAACAATCTCCTATAATTTCTTTATTTCTGTCCATTGATATAAAATTGCTTGAGGTGACATTTCATCTGATTTTCTTATCCTCCTCTTCACCAAACAAAATGATAGAAATTGCAAGTAAATCTGACTATTTCTCCTGAGGTTAAAAGATGATACTGTTTTCTCTGCAAATTTCTGCTGAATCTTTGGCTCAAATCAACATGAGTCAAGTATGATCTCTGTATACATACAGTAATATTTATCAAGATATTGTGTATGCAGGAGGAAATGGATTTAGGGTGAATAATGATGGAATTTCAACCTAATAATAGATTTGTTGCAGATGCACTTTCTGTACCATGGTTGTATGCAGGATTTTTTGGTGAGTAGGGAAATTTCAACCTAATAATAGATTTGTTGCAGATGCACTTTCTGTACCATGGTTGTACGCAGGATTTTTTTGGTGGGTAGGAGCCCTTTTTTCCTTTTCAGCAACAGCTGAACATATTTTTAAACCCTCCCCCTTCCCCTTTTTTTCCTTTTCAGCAAGAGCTAAACAAATTTGTAATACCCCATGACTTCAAAGATTAAATGTGATACATATTTGTATAAGTTGAAAAAACTTTACTTTGCAAATTTCTAGGGGACTGCCCTGCCCCCCCTCCCCCTATCCTCCCCTGTTCCGTACTAACAGGAAAATCAAATGACATGACATTTTCATCGGTAAATTCCAAATTAAATAGATCCTATTACTATCCTATTACTGGCTGACATAGCTAAATTGTAGGAAAGACAATATTCAAATAGAAAATACCATGAATTCATGTTTACAAGGTTTTTAAGGGGACAATGAAACAATTGTCCCATGTTATTCTTACTTTCCTCAGAGGTAAATTATTTGTCTAAATAGTGATATGTACCTTTTACAGTATTTATGGGAAGCAAAATAATACATTACATAGAAGGTGATATGACTTTACTGATATTAACTCATATTCCCATTTTTTCTTCTTGTTCAATCAATTTGTTATGTAAATTTATAACAAACAAACTATGAAAACCAGGAAAATGTCATGCCTTAAATAACACAACCCCTTTATCCTATTTACCCACAAACAGATTATTTGAAGAAGACGAAAGCATAGAAAGTACAATATCAGACAAAAAAAGAAACCATAATGCAAGCTTATGGTACTACAGTGCAGCAAGATTCCACAAATCAAAGTTTGTAAAGTATTCATGTTTTTCTGTTTATCTCTGCGGAGAGATCTCATTTCTAAATTGGCATCTACAGGTCTCTGCAATTTTCTCTGAAAATGACCAATTTTGTGTAGCTTGGAGCTTCCAAAGCGTTTTCATAAGAATTCAAGTAGATTGGACAGCTTTTCATACTAGGTTTTGAAGACTTCATTATCAATCCCAAACACTTTAGTCATGCCAGCATTGGTCTCTGTCATTAAATTGATTCAATCAAATCAAATTCATTTTCGATAAGCAAATAACTGCCAACATCTCTCTGAAATGTTTGACAAATGAAGTTTATTAACTCTGAACAGGTAACATCAATTTGAGTTAATCATGTCCCAGAGAGATGTTATAAGAAGTATGTGAGTGTATTACTTCTGTAGGTGACTGACGAAGTCAAGACTCTAATTCTGGCCAGTGTCTTGATCCATAATTTTGAAGGATTCATAATTCAAAAGCCGTTTCCAAAGCTAAGAGGACTTATTATATGTTCTATCTTCAGAGGTGAAAAAGGAAGCTTTTCAAATCCTGACAGGATTCCTCTTCAGCTGTTAAACTTTACCTAAACTGACTTCTTCTCTTGCTAAAACTTAATTGAAATTATTTACTGTATGTGTGGTACACATATATAATATATATATATATATATATATATATATATATATATATATATATATATATATATATATATATATATATATATATATATATATATATATATATATATATATAAATATATATATATATATATATATATATATATATATATATATAAATATATATATATATATATGTAAATAAATAAATATATATATATATATATATATATACATACATACATACATGCATGCATGCATGCATGCATGCATACATACATACATACATACATACATAATAAATAAATATATATATATATATATATACATACATACATACATGCATGCATGCATGCATGCATGCATACATACATACATACATACATACATACATACATACATACATACATACATACATACATACACACATACATACATACATACATATATGAATATATATATATATATAAATATAGATATATACATATAATATAGATATATACATATAATATATAATATATATATATATATATATATATATATATATATATATATATATATATATATATATATATATATATATATATATATATATATGGTATTCATATGCTCTTGCTGTACCGAATTTCGAATTTTAATACAAACTGGTGGAATACTTTTGAATTCTGTTAATTGACTAGAATAAATTGATGCTGTTATTGTTTATCTTTCAAATTCATTAAGTTGAATGATCCACATAGAGTACTTATTGATGGACAATTCAATAAACCAATGTTATGGACAACTGGCATGTCCTTAATTTTTATTATGGAAATTCTGCAAATTTATGCAAATCAGTTAAGATGCTCCAGGGGCACAGTTACCAAATAAAACCTTGGTTAAGTTTCATATGATAAAGATTACAAGATTTATCCTTTGTAAAGTCTTAATTACCAAAACAGACTCTGAGACTGAGTGTTTAATATCCGCCCGTCTAATTGAGAAAGCTTCCAACAGTTTGCAATTAAATGCAATGTTACTTTTTTAAAGAAGGATTGGTTTAATACATCAGCTCTAATTACTGCTTCTAATTCATGGTCTTAATGGCCAATCAATTACTTGCATCTTCTTTTGATGATTAAATCTCTTTAATTTACCCAACAGATTACAACTGATTATATGATCAGTCTGGGAGAGATCCTATTTTAAGGAATATGTAAGATACCTGAGACAATAGACGTTCATTTTATTCATATTTTCTGATAGAAATGTACAGAAAGATTAAGTTAGAGACTATTTTGTCTCACAGAATGTAAGATTTTGCAATGTGTAATTTTATTCTTCAGAAGCTGCAATCTCAACGACAAAGTTACAAATATTTGAATCTTTAAAATGACTATTTTTCCTAATTTTTCCTCCTATGTCAATAACAGCATGGTAAAGGGAGTGAATAAAATTCAGTCATAAAGCAATAAAGGTTTATCACTGAGTTTTTGGTTTCACCAGGCAAAGAACATTTTCACAGACGTATTTGAAATTTGCATGTTATAATATTTCATAAGGGTTTAACATTAGCATAGCTAAGCATCATGGGAAATATTACAAAATGGCGATGTCCATGTCACAAAGCTCCAAATTTAGGGAACCTTTTGGTTCCTAATTTTAGGACCTCTTAATACCTCTTAAGAAAGGTCCTTAAATGATTTACTATGTCATGCATATTACTTTAAAAAAATATCTTAATAATACTCAATTCATACTATAGAGTGATTTCATCATGTAACTCATCTGAAAGCCTTTTTGATGGACAAGAATCGTTGTGTTTCATGCATCTTCACACAGCTCAGTCACATCACACGTACAACAAACATACTACATGGTAATCTACGTACCATTTTTGTGAATTTTATTGTTTTTGTTCGCGGCAGCAATTTTACTTCATATTTTCCTAACATTTTATATATATACCAGCTATACGAAGAGTAACTTTTAAGTGAACACCATCTGATTGTTCTTATATGCAGACAAAGCCTACATACCTGGCATAAAGTGCTCACTGCAAATCCTATACTGAAGGTTAAAAGACGTTGCGTCGTACAGCAGAAACTCACTTCGAACGTTGATCAGGATTAGATGGAAATTGAGAAAATGTCTTTTTATACCCTGGTACATATCTATTAGTGCAACCAACAGCACAGCAAAATTCCTGCATAATTATCTTACAAAAATTATCTTATATAACAACATGCAAGCATTTGTAGGTCTAAATAAGTGTACAGCAGACGATATTTCTCTCCCGACAAAATGGCGATGTAAACAAAGTCATGTGACCTAATGTCAGCTGAAACACCCTTATACACCTGTTGTTATGTCAGTTTGGAATCTAACATTGAGGAAAATGTTTTCTCTGTTCACAGGAGTTATATATCATAGCGGATTTGTATGATTTATAAGGCCATTTTATGGAAAACAGCTACATAATAAGAATTACAACAGAGTAACACATCAGTGGAAATTAGTTGAGAAGAGTTTCTCCCTACTTAGTATGTGAATAAGAATATTCCCTTCATCGATATAAGAATGTACATATACTAACAACCCCACACTCATTTTACAATTAAAGATCAGCTTTCAACTTGCACATGTGCATACCACTGTACGTCTGAATTTAAAGTAGGACACAACACTGCATTTTGAAGCAAAAATATGATATAATTAACTCCTTAAACAAAAGAATCAGGACAATTCTTAAAAAAGTTGTGTTTTACCAGGAAAAGTGGACCTGATTTTAAGGGAGTAAACACCCATGCCCTTTTAGTAATTGGCCCTCACAGGTGTCACATTTCACACAAAAAAAGGTCCAAATGCATAAACAAATCTGCTGTGCTTTACTTACCCTAAATATTTCACCTCCATGGCCATTGTGGATGAAGATTTTGCTTGCGTCAAACTGTTTCTGCTGACAAATGCAAGCTGATGAGCTAATACTGCCAACTGTGATGTCCCTCTTATATCATTCAACCGCTGACTCCTTCTAGCCACGTCCAAACTAATCTGCCGAACTGTTGCTCTGAACATAAAGGCACTTTTATATGGTAGTTATCTCACTGGAAAGAGGAACATGAAAATGAAATTTCTCAATATTCAAAAGTGAAAATTTTTCAATCCCAAGGGTAGATTCAGTGGTGAAGGAAAGTCATCTTTAAATGAAAGAGGCCTTTAAAAGAAACTATATATATTCTGTTAAGATGATACACAAGTTTAATGTTTCATTTTTGTATAAATAGATGGTGTGGAAAGTCTACTATAGAAAGGTGGTGCCCTACTTTTCACTCTCTTAACAATTGTTAATATATTTTAAAGAAAATTAATTCAATTTTTTTTCAACTTTATCCTTATGTTTTACTACTTTCCTTCAATAGTTTTAATGCCAACAGAATATCTCCAGAATAATAAATAAATAAATAAACAAATAAAAACTATGCAGAGAAACTTTAAGGAATATGATATTACATCTAGTCTGGTGTCAGTTGTTTCTACACAAATCTGACATAATATTAAACTTAGAATCTCCTTCACAAAATCAGATTTTTCAATATTTTTCCCCATTTTGTCACTTTTGAAGTCCCCTTTCATATAAGATGGACTTGCTTGACCACTGAACTAATGCTTAATTCTTGACCCTAGTGATACCTGAAATTTATACACTGTTAAGATTTGCACTAGGGTATCTTGCATAGTAAAATACTAACTATAAAATACAAATAAATGTCATAGCAAAGCACCCCTTGAAATTCTGAAAAATGTTATGCCACTAGCTGTCACATTTTGTCAACATATCAAACAAACAATGAAATAAGTTTTCAGATTGTTAACCTTAAACAACATTCAACATCAAAGTTAATAAAGAGGTTTCAAATTTGATTGAAAAATGTCAGTTTTCTCTCTGCAAAATTAAGTTTTAATTTGAATCTAAAATTCTTAAGAAAATAAAAAAATAATGAAGTGCTTCTCCAGAAGATAGAGTGCTCGATGTTAAACACGGAGCTGTTAATATCAATTTTTACGAGAAGAATTTGCTACCCACGAGTTTCATGCCATTGCAATCATCAGGCGAATGAGTGAAATATGCTATACTTCATGTCTGCATTCTATGTTGGCTTTTTTTCTTCTTTGGTTCGGCGGTTTTGTAAGTCGATTGGTTGTGTGACTGCACGTATACTGATGTATTTGGAGTGTTTGTTTAGTAGTGGATTATATGAAGTTGAGAATTTGTGGCTTTTCTTCTAGGCATAGCCAGCTAATGTTGAGGGGGGCGGCTGAGAAAGGATTACCAACTCATTGGGAATTGTGTTTTTGAGTTCCCAGATGTGTTTCCAAAGTTCCGTTTTCTTATCGTATTTGTTGTGCTTGAATGATTTTTGATGGTTTGCGTATCTGTTTTGAACCCCCTGTCACCCCAATGTATGAGATGCTTTTGTTCTCTGTGTATATGTCGGCCTTAGTTCTTCAGCTGTTGCCGTTTAGGGGGCATGTGGTCTTATTTCAACAGGTTTGGTGTCAGTTCTTGCTTTTTCGACATTGTTTTGAGGTTGTGCGATTGTATGATGTGTCTTACGTTGGGTAGGCAGCTATAGCTCAGTTTGACTGTGTTTCTGTTTAATATTTTCCTGAGTGGGTTGTTCAAGTGCCTGTTAATGAGCTTGAGGAATGTTTTATCTATGTTGGTTGGATGCTGCAGTAGGGGATTAAACCAGACAATGTTTCTTTTATTCTTCTGTTTGTTTTTGGTTCCTGGTTGGTTGTTTGGAAGGTACGTTAACAGTTCGGTGTGACCGCTGCTTCTAAGGGCATCCTCTTAGATGGGGGAGGCGGTGGTGAACGTGGCTTGGTTGACAGATAGTTGTGATAGGCGCTTGCCTACGGCTGTTGGTAACGACTTTGTTACTTGTGGTGGGTGGTTGGATGCTGTTTTGGTGTATATAGAGTCATCGTTGGGCTTGCAATATGGTTTGCATGATTACTTGTGGAGGTCCAGTGTAATATCGGTAGTTTACAACTTTCATATTTGATTCTGCTGTTATGTTGAGTCCAAGTGTGTTGAAAATTCTCGTGAGCTTTGTCCGCATTCTGTCCACTGTTAGACTGGTGAGGTTTTTGAATGCGGCTAGTCTATCATCCCTGTATAGGCTGATGTGGTCTTGTTTGATTGTTTTCCCGAATGTGTCTAGGACGTGAAGCCCAACTAATTCACATAATTTTGCTTCCTCGTAACTGCACATCGCTATGTCAAAGTTGTTGGTGGCGTCATGTTTTAACCAGGGCCTTGAGTCGTGGAATAGGAGTGATTTTCTGGCATTCATGATTTGAGTCCTGAAAATTTATACATATGTATATATAAAGTAGATATATAATATATATATATAATATATATGATTTATATATATATATATATATATATATATATATATACATAATATAAATGTAATATACATACATATGTATACGTATATATATATATATGTATATATATATGTATATATATATATATATATATATATATATATATATATATATATATATATATATATATATGTATATATATATATATATATATATATATATATATATATATATATATATATGTATATATATACATATATATATATATATATACATATATATATACACACATATATATATATATATATATACACACACACACACCCATATATATATATATATATATATATATATATATATATATATATATATATATATATATATATATATATATATATATATATATATATATATATATATATATATATATATATTCATAAATATATGTAAACATATATGTGTAAACATATATATATTACCCTGCTTCGACATTAGGAGAAATCTTCATTAACTTGCACCCTAAAATGTTTCCCATTTAACTGACACTAAAACCTAACCTAAACCTAACCTAACCCAAATCTTAATCTATGTTTTAGAGCCTGGGGAAAATGAATACAATTAGGCTTAGAAATTTGTAGAAAAACATGGAAAAACATTTCCCTGAATGTTGATTTTTTAGATTAAATTTCCTCCTTAGTAAAAACAGAGATTATATATATATATATATATATATATATATATATATATATATATATATATATATATATATATATATATATATATATATATATATATATATATATATATATATATATATATATATATATATATATATATATATAAACATACTGTATATATATATATATATATATATATAAACATACTGTAGAATCAGCGTTTTGGAATATATGATAAGAAAACGAAAATAGATGCTAGCAATGTCAAAATCCAACTAAAAATATATGATACAAAATAACAAATTTGTTGATTCCCTGGTCCTTTATCAGGTGCAAAACAGCCATATATATATATATATATATGCATATATATATATATATGCATATATATATATATATGCATATATATATATATATATATATATATATATATATATATATATATATATATATATATATATATATATATATATATATATATATATATATATATATATATATATATATATATATATATATATATATATATATATATTATATATATATATCATATATGTATATATATGTATATATATATATATATATATATATATATATATATATATATATATATATATATATATATATATATATATATATATATATATATATATATATATATATATATATATATATATATATATATATATATATATATATATATATATGTATTTATTCATAGTTCCAGTAATATTAATAAATTCATGGGCATTATACTACAAACATGAACAAGAAAACTGTACACCTAAAAGATCATTATTAAAAGACTTTAATTCTGTGATGGTGGGAGACATTAAGAATAGTTTTAGAAATATTATTCTTTACTTTAAATGTAAATAAGAGTTATTTCATCAATAAAATATAATAAACATAGTGATGATAATTAATGATTAAATGTTGATGATAATGTATGATAAAACTTCAATGATTTTATTGCAACCCAATGACAGCATTTGTGATGATATATATATTCTGTAAATGGAAAACATCATATACATTTTGCTCCCTTTTGAAATTAGAACTTATAATAAGTCTTATAATACATAAACATGATACAAACACAGAAAATAACACCCATATACACAGTAATACTCATACATGATACAAACAGAAAATAACACCCATACACACAGTAATACTCATACATGATACAAACACAGAAAATAACACCCATATACATAGTAATACTCATACATGATATAAACACAAAAATAACACCCATATACACAGTAATACTCATACATGATACAAACACAGAAAATAATACCCATATACACAGTAATACTCAAACATGATATAAACACAGAAAATAACACCCATATACACAGTAATACTCATACATGATACAAACACAGAAAATAATACCCATATACACAGTAATACTCATACATAATACAAACACAGAAAATAACACCCATATACACAGTAATACTCATACATGATACAAACACAGAAAATAACACCCATACACACAGTAATACTCATACATGATACAAACACAGAAAATAACACCCATATACACAGTAATACTCATACATGATACAAACACAGAAAATAACACCCATATACACAGTAATGCTCATACATGATACAAACACAGAAAATAACACCCATATACACAGTAATACTCATACATGATACAAACACAGAAAATAACACCCATATACACAGTAATACTCATACATGATACAAACACAGAAAATAACACCCATATACATAGTAATACTCATACATGATATAAACACAAAAATAACACCCACATACATAGTAATACTCATACATGATACAAACACAGAAAATAACACCCATAGACACAGTAATACTCAAACATGATACAAACACAGAAAATAACACCCATATACACAGTAATACATGATACAAACACAGAAAATAACACCCATATACACAGTAATACTCATACATGATACAAACACAGAAAATAACACCCATATACATAGTAATACTCATACATGATACAAACACAGAAAATAACACCCATACACAGTAATACTCATACATGATACAAACAGAAAATAACACCCATATACACAGTAATACTCATACATGATACAAACAGAAAATAATACCCATATACACAGTAATACTCATACATGATACAAACAGAAAATAACACCCATATACACAGTAATACTCATACATGATACAAACAGAAAATAACACCCATATACACAGTAATACTCATACATGATACAAACACAGAAAATAACACCCATATACACAGTAATACTCATACATGATACAAACACAGAAAATAACACCCATATACACAGTAATACATACATGATACAAACACAGAAAATAACACCCATATACATAGTAATACTCATACATGATACAAACACAGAAAAAAACACCCATATACATAGTAATACTCATACATGATACAAACACAGAAAATAACACCCATCTACACAGTAATACTCATACATGATACAAAGACAGAAAATAACACCCATATACACAGTAATACTCATGCAGAAATTAATGTATCCTTACCCTTCTCCTCTCAAAAAATATTTCTCCCACTTGCTCTTCACAACATCCACCAATTATGAAACTAGGAAAAAATATTGACTTTTACCCGATCTAATACGGCACATAGTTGGAAATAATAACTATAGGCAATGAAACTGATTGGAATCCTCAATGCCACAAGAACTTCAATGTTTTCTTTGAATTTTGCAGTCTACATGCTTTCATTCTCTAGATCTAAAAATCGTTACATTAATCATCAAAAACTAGCGTTAACAATTGAAATGGGTTAAAGCAAAATTGGTTTCAAACATACCATGTTTCTTGTCCTTTGTGATGCACTCAAGCAGAATTCATTCAGTTTTAATTATTACTGTGTAATTTCACATAACAAAAGGTGGCAATCCTTCATTTAATAAGAAAATTATTTTTGATGTGGACAATCAATATGTAACAATGCTTTACTACAAAGGGCAGACTTCTCAATTGCTTAGTGTCATGTTAAAGTCAATTAAAGCTTAATTTTATGTGAGCTACGTTTATGATTTGTTCTCATTCACAACCTTCTCATTTCATTTTGGACACTTCTTCCACATATTAAAAGTTTGGTTTGGTTTGTTGATGTTTAACTGCACCTCGACAGTCAGAGTCCAATGTGCCAAGAGAGTGTTAATAAATAATGGTGTAAGAGTAAGGATAGTGAGGAGATGGAAGGTGTGTAAGGGAGATAAAGGGGAAAAGCTGAATGTGAGAGAAAAATTTAGGTGAAAAGAAAGGGGTGTGTAAGGTTAGGTGTAGAAGGGGAGGAGATTATATGTGGTGGAAGAGGTTGTGTTGCGTAGGAAGTTGATGAGGTTTGAGGAAGAATTGTTTTCGAACATGTCCGAGAGTGAGAAGAGTAAGGAGAGAAGAGATCTGGGGTTCTGGTATAGGAGACAGGTTAAGAAAATATGCTTGGTGGAGAGATCGATGTTGCAAGTGGAGGAGAGAGGGGTAGGGGAGCCGTATAAGAGAAGGGAGCGAGTAAGAGATGAGTGGCCGAGGCAAATGCAGGTGACAATGATGTCTTCCCTGCGGTTGCGACTATGCAGAGGGGTGTTGGTCCAGACTTTGGGTTCGATGGTGTAAAGTTTATTACTGGTTTCGTAATTCCAGGAGTTTTGCCAGGTTTTGTTGATGTATTTGGAGATGGAGATACGGAGGTCTGAGTGTGGAATAGGAAAAGAAGAGATGTTATTTGACAGAGCTTTAATGGCAGCTCTGTCGGCTCTCTCGTTGCCAGGGATGCCAACGTGGCTGCGAATCCTCCTGCAGAGGAGCCTTCCCGTGTGGAGCTGTCGGTGAAGAAGAAGTAGTCATGGAAATGTCTTCTGAGTTGACAGTATTTGGAATGAAAGAAAGCTGGGTAGTGGACAGCTTTCATGAAGAAAGAAAGACCAAGGTAAACCTTTGAAGGGAGGGGGGGGGGTAAATAGTCCAGGTGGGTGTAGGTGAGATGGTGTATTTGGCAATTGAGGAAATGTTGATGTTGGCTTTGGTGAAGTGAGAGGCATCCAAATCCCAAAAAGGTGGGGGGATACCTTTGTTGAGATTGAAGAGGTTGGTGAAGGAGGGAGAGCAGATGTAATGGAAGCAGGGATTGCGTGGATCAGTGAAGATGCGGAGAGCAGAGGCCAGCCTTCATGCACCGGAAGTCGAAGGGGAGTTTGTTGGCTTCGATGTGGAGACTAGTGATAGGGGAGGTGTGAGTGCACCAAGGCGAAATCTTAGGGCAGTGTTCTCAGTGACCTCCAGGTGTTTCAAGTAAAATTTGTGAGCAGAGGGGAAGATGAAATTGCCATAGTCCAGCCTGAATCTGAGAAGGAAGCAGTATAAGGTGAGCAGGGTGAGAGGATTTGCTCCCTAGTCAGTGCTTGAGAGGACCTTAAGGAGATTGAGGATTTTGTGGCATTTTGTTTTGAAGGTGTTGATGTGGGGAAGACAGAAAAGTTTAGAGTCGAGAGTGATTCCAAGGAACAAGAACTGTCTTTACTGGGTATTATGGAATCTTTGAGACGGAGATTGGGGTGGAGGAAGAAGGAGTTGTTGTTGTTGAAATGAATGAGAACAGTTTTGTCTTTTGAGAAGTTAAAACTGTTGGAGTCGCTCCAGTGAGCCAGATTGTCCAGACAGTGTTGTAGCTTATTTTGGAGAGTATGGAAGCATGGGAAAGGTGAGTAGATAGTGAAATCGTTGACATAGAGGAAGCTTTTATTGTTGGGGGTGAGAGTTTCGGTAATGCTGTTATTTTTGAGGATAAAGAGGATTCTGCCTTGGGGGACACCCAGATGTTGGGTGTACATTTGGGAGTAGGTGTTTCCAATGCGTACTCTGAAGTGGCTGGAGTGGAGGAAGTTCTGGGTGAAGGTGGGGAGGAGGCCTCTTGAGACCGGAGGAATGAAGGTCTCTGAGGACACCACACCGCCAAGTGGTGTCGAAGGCCTTTTCGATTTTGAAGAAGATCGAGATGGCATGATGATTCCTGACGAAGGCTTCATGGATAAAAGTGTCAAGTTTGATGACGTGGTCCAGGCAGTTTCGTTTTTTTTCTGAAACCATTTTGAGTGGGAGAAAGGATGTAGTTTCTCTCGAGGAACCAGCACAGCCTGTAGTTGACCATACGTTCCATGCTCTTACAGAGGCAGGGGGTAAGAGCAATGGGTCGGTAGTTTTTTTGGGTTGGATCTGTTTTTGTTAGCTTTGGGGATTTGGGTGATAATGGCCTCTCTCCAGGTGTTGGGGAAAGAGTTTGAGGACCACAGGTAATTGTAAATCTTGAGGAGTATTTCTAGGAAGTTCCTGGGGATATTTTTGAGTAGATTGTAGTAAGTGTCGTCAGGGCCTTGAGAAGAGGTCCTGGTTTTTTTTAGTACAGAGGAGAGCTCTGAGTAGGTGTACGCAAATTTGTAGTATTCCTGATTGTTGGACTGGAAATTATTAAAAAGGTTCTTTTCAGCCTCAATTTTCTGGTTTCGAAAGGAGTAAGAAAGATTGTCATTTGAGGAGGTATTGGCAAAAGTGAAGGCTAGGCAGTCGGTAATGTCTTTGAGGTCAGTGATTTTGGTGTTGTTATGGATGAGGTGGGAGATGTTGTTCGAGGAGCTTTCCCCTTTGAAGTTACAGAACATATTCCAGACCTTGGAGGGGGCGGCCTGGAGATTCAGGGACGAGACAACAGGTTTCCCATAAGACCTTTTTGCTGAGTTTATTGATCTTCCTGGCTTTGACTCTGAGAATGCAAAAGTTGTCAAGGTTTTGGGGTGTGGGCGGGTTTTGAAGAGACGGAGGGCTTTGTTCTTGAGGGAGATGGCTTTTTTGCAGTCGGTGGTGAACCAGGGTTCAAAGTTCTGTGGGGTGAAGGTGGAAGTGGGGATAGTATATTTGGCAACCTCCAAGAGTTTGGAGGTAAAGAGAGAGACGGAGTGGTTGGAGAAGGATGTCATTAGTGACGGAGACATTGCACAGAGTTGAGTAGAGGCCCCAGTCTGCATGCTGGAAGATCCAGTTGGTTGGGAAGGGGTGAGATAAGGGGGTTGGGTAGAGATGAGGATAAGGAAATGGTCACTCCCACAAAGTGAAGGGTGAACCCTCCAGTCCGAGAAGTCAACAAAGAGGCAGGGGTCACAGATAGAGAGGTCAAGGTTGGTGAAAGTGCCAGTACGTGGGTTAAGTGGGGGAGCCGGTGTTAATGAGGCAAAGGTTGTGGTGGTTCAGGAGATCTTCGACGTGCTTTCCTCTGACAGTAGAAGTAGTGGAACCCCAAAGAGGGTTGTGTGCATTGAAATCACCTGTCAGGATAAAGGATTTGGGAATTTGGGAGATGAAATCATTAAGGTGAGAATGGAGTAAGGGGGAGTTGGAGGGATGTAAAGGTTGCAAAAGGTGATGGTTTTGTGTAAGGTCGCGAGACGGTAAGTAGCCTGAAGGTCGGACTGGATAGGGATGGGACTCGAGGGAATATCATTTCTGACGTAAATAGAGGAGCCGCCAGAGGCTTTCCTGGCGTTTTGGGTGATAAAATGGGATCCTGTGGACCCTTGAATGAGGATGGAGTCGGGGGAAGAGAGAAATACTAAAAAATATTAAATTATCATAAATTAAATATATCAAAATTAATATAACATCAATATAAGAAAGACGTCTTTCTATAAATAATAGCGGTGTAAAATGTTTAAAAGTGTAGGGCCCAAACCCTGAATTACTTTCTTAATTTTATTGCTGCAATTTCACATTAATGACACTTGCCTTAATAAGTGCAGGAAAGCTTCCTGAAAAGTTAGAGCTATGGCCCCTAGCCTCCCCCACTTCTATAAGCAAACAAAAGACTATTTGCTCTGAATCAAATACCTTAAAAGATGTCTTTTTTATCATGTATGGTTATACAAACCTGCAATCTTGGACAAAATTGTTGGAACAGTTCAGTGTGGCAAAGAGCTAAATATTTAGTCTGTAATTCTTGTGATCTCCTTCCTCCATTTTTAACCACTCAACCCTCCCCCTTTCCAAAGCTGGATATTTAGTGTTTTAATTTAATTAAAAAAAAAACATTTACAATGGTCAACATTTAATGGGGTGTGGAGGGAAGGAGGGGTTAAGATATTAAGGGAGGGTAGGAAACACTGACAGTTCAATTTGTACCGTCAAATGGACACTCAATAAGTCTCCCGATCGAGAGACTCAAGCATGCGCACTGAGCTTACAGTGATATATGAAAGCCACCATTTTTATTGTGAAGTTTCAGTTTGCTTTATTCATGTTCAATTTCGCAAAAGTAAAACAACTTCATTACTATCACGCAGTTATTCCTAAATAATTTTCACAAATCCCCAAGTTATTTCTCATAATTTCAGAAAACCTTGTTCAAGTACGACTGCCTAACAGTAACACATAATAAGAATTCATCACTTTTCTTCAAATTTCTGAAAAACCGCACGATGAATTTTAAAAGCGCACGGTAAAAAGATCATTCATATGCCATTATTTCAAATAGTGAAGAAAAATTTGAACCTTGCGCAGTGATTGTGTTCCCCGCACTCGAAATGTGTCTGATTCTTATGTTATTCCTATACAAACTTTGAATTTGAATAGATGCATTGTGGGATACTTCTGTAAAGGATCCCCCAATCGGGAGAACAAAACTGTTCTCCCGATCGGAAGTACGAACCGGACCGACTGGGGACATCACAAAAATTATTTAAATGATTTTCTTTGTTTGACCACCTTGAGTTGAGAAGAGTACGTGGCGATATGATTCAGGTTTTAAAGTTCCTATCTGATAGTGATGCACTGACTTCTTGTTTTTTCTTGCATGTTTCAGCTAACCCTCTTGTGACACATAGTAACAGCTTGAAGTTGACAATAGAGTTCTCACAGATAGATATTCGGCGTTTTAGCTTTTCGCAAAGAGTTGTTAATGAGTGAAATGGTTTGCCTGAGTGGGTAGTCAGCTCCGATTCTGTTCACAATTTCAAGGTCAACATTGATCAATTCTTTACGAACTCTGGGCATCTTTGATTTTTCTTTTGTCGTGGTGGTGGTGATGTTAGTTTGTCCTTTTTAGGGGGTGACAAACCCTTCTTAGCCCGTTATCTGGTTATGTTATCTTATGTTATGTTCCAAGAGCTAAAAATTACTACTGTAATTGAAAATGATAGCATATTGATCGAAGAACCACTATGTGCCATTATTAATGATGTATGGATGTTGAATAAAAAGAAAGAAAAGTATTTTCATAAAAGCAGTACAAATTTTCATAAAGTGTTCCAACAACTTTTGTCTACGACTGTGGATTGCCATCTACATGGACCAAAATAAGAATGGGAATTGTTTGACACCTTTGCAAGATAACAACTGTTCACCACTACTTGATTTCTACATTTCTGAATGCTCATTGTGAATTCTTTTTATGGAGTACAAAGAAATGTCATTACGCAACCACCTATGGTGAAAATTGTTTGTTTTATTTGCAAAATAAACATAGAGGTATCACAATCACATAGAAATATGCAAATTCTATGGCACTGATTGAAATGAAAATGACAGCATGTTTGATTCATAAAAACATTTGACATTGATGCCAAAGTAGTAAATTCAAGATTTTAAAAACCTAAACTTTGAGAATTTTATTACAAATCATAAATTTTGTAATACTTGTGGTTATATATTATCAAGTTAATGTTTAGATGGTTAGAACATAAAAATAAACGTTAAAAATATCCATCAGTTTTACAATCAGAGATAATTCAATTCAAATGTTTTTATTTAATTTTTCAAAGTTGTATTTTTGGTAGAAAATAATTTGATTGTATTTCGCATTGATACATGTCTTACTCAATTGACATACTGTATAATCACAACTATCTATAAAATATAACCAAACACATACCAGCAGTAATCAGAATTCTTCACAAATATATATTTGTCATCAATATCATTTAAAATGATAACAAGAAAGCATTCCATGGAGTTGCTGATCTCATCACCTTAACCCGTACTCTACCACGCACACATATCATTATCGTTGTCGATGCACTATTTTGAATCCGCCTGTCAAGCGTGTTTTCAAAATATTGCTTGCAGAGTAAGAGTTGATCTACCGGCGGAGTGTGCCAACTCAAAAATATATGCAGCATCATCCCGGCGAGCAGCCCACCGAGTCACTGAAGTGGAACGAATCAGGACTATACTGCTCGGAAGACATAGGAACCTTCAATGGTCAGCCTGTACTTAACCCTTACTCTACCACGCAGACATATTATCACCGTTGTCGGTGCACCATCTTTGACTCCGCCTTCCAAGTGTGTTTTCAAAATATTGCTAGCAGAGTATGGGTTAATCTACCTGTGGAGAGTGTGCCAACTCAAAAATATATGCAACGTGATCCCAGTGGGCGGCCCGCTGGGTCACTGAAGCGGAACGAGTCAGGACTATATGCTGCTCAGAAGACTAAAGGAACCTTTAATGGTCAGCCTGTACTTAACACTTACTCTATCGCCATTTTTGGTGCACCATCTTTGACTCCACCTCCCAAGCATGTTTTAAAAATATTGCTGGCAGAGTAAGGATTAAGCATACAGCATTGTGAGGGAAATAGCTAACAGGGTCACTATAGCTCTGTGACTTTTGACCTTGTGACCCAGAGTCTACGGGACACAAGTTCATGTGCCAAGGTATCATGGTACAACATAAGGTCTTGCCACTTTTGGAGTTAAAAATTCCATTCATTTCCATTCCAAAAATATGGGGGGAATGACTTAAAGTGGTCACTAGTTCTGTGGCATTTGACCACTTGATCCCAAATTTACAGGACAGAAGTTCATGTGCCAAGGTGTCATGGTACAACATAGGGTTGGTACAGATCTTGTCATCTTGGGAGTTTAAAGTAGTACTAAATTGTACAAATTATCACATAATTACCTCCTAAAATCGCATATTTGACATCTGACCTTTAACCCTAATCACTGAAAGGACTTCTAAAATTTTCATATGTATCGTACCCTACTGTATGACACCATGCATGCCCACGTCACACTTACCATTCCATAACTATAACTAACGTTAGACAGCCTGTCTTTGTCGAGTGAAGCTGATGAAGGTATAGCTTACTGTTCTAGACCTAGCATAAAGGGATATTTCAACCATTAGACAGAAATGACAACTCCCTGGTCAAAGTAGAATAATTGAATTAAGAAACAAAATGTTAGGACTATTGCAAAATCACTCAAGAAAGTTGAAAGCATCCCAATTGAATTATGAAGGGGGCCTGAGCAATCACAAAAAACTTTTGTTTTGCTGTTAGCTTATCCTCAAATTATAAATTTTCTCCTGAATGGGTTAACTATAGATTTACCCTACAATCTTAATTGCATAGTCTCCAAAAAACACTTTTCTTTTAGTTTAAATTCGATTTTAAATAATAAATAAAAGAAACACTAGGCCTATATCTTCATCAACTGAACTCTAAAAGCAGACACAGATTGTTGATTTTAGGTATGAAAAATTTTCACCACAATTTATTTCACTTCATAAATCATTTGTGAAGTCCTTGCCTTTCAAATTATCAAAAGAGAGTGTATACTTCTTAAAAAATTTGCTATTAAGAAGCAGTGACAACATTTATTACAATTTAAGATTAAAAGTCATGGTTATTAGAGGTATGCAAGTTAATGTCAAACACCTTTAAATACACCTCACAGCAATGTGTTTTCTTTTTCATTGTTAAAATATATTATTAACACATTTCAAGTGTTTAAATTTTTGGTACAGTATCATTATGGTATAGGCCTATTCAATGTCTTAATTTGTATTAAGCCTAGCTGACTTAGCAGAGTATAAATACACTGAAGCTAAAATTGTTGGGTTGCCATTAAGCTAACTCTTACAATATTTTTCAGTGTTTTACAATAAACATTAGCAGCTATTTTATATTTCTTTCCATAAAAGATGTTCAAGAATAAATATTAAAAATATTTGACACATTGAAAGATGAGCAACAGCACTTGAATAACTTTTAATTCATATTGCACATGTCAAGAGGCTCACAATAAGTTACTTCATAATTGTATACAATCATTAAGTTTAACTTGTTAAAATAAAACTGATGCAGGTCTACTGCTATTGAAACAATTATCTTGTAATTGAATAACTTACAACTCGTATCAAATAATACTTCAATAAAATTATTATGATATTGAAGATTAGGAAGAAATAAGTGTGACTTAATGGCTCATTACTTTTTAGTTCAAGATGCCAAATGAGTATCAATGGTGACTGGCATTGTAAATGTGATGTCTGATAACAAGCTGATATAAACTTTGATAATGATACTTTTTTTCCAATTTCCATAGTATTATGACATCAGCCTTGGTTTAGATGTTTCTCACATGATTTTCTTTTTATAGGCAGGCCTATCAAATCTGCTTTATATTGTAATTTAATTTAAAAACAATTGAATCAAACTAATGTTTAAACAAATCTCAATGCAAATCAGCAGTTAAGCTTAACTTTAACATAATGCTATTAGGAGGTGTTGTTGGAGGTGCTGTGGCTCAGTGGTTAAGAAGTCATGCTCGTATTTGAGAGGTACCGAGCTCGATTCTCGTAGTGAGTGCTGCATTGTGTCCTTAAGCAAGACACTTTACTCTACTCGCTTCAGTCCACTCAGCTGTAAAATAAGTACCAGCACTGCCGGGGAGTTAATCTGCGATGGACTGGTGTCCCATCCAGGGGGAGTAATGTACTCTCATCCGCTTGCGCCATGAAAACCGGGGATAAGCACCGGCTCAATGAGCCAAATGGCATGTATGTATTTAGCTTTTTATTTAAACAAACCTCAATGCAAATCAGCAGTTAAGCTTAACTTTAAGATAATGCTATTAGGAGGGGTGGGGTATGTGCTTTAATCTTATTTCATTTACACATTTCACAAATATTTGTATACCTTTAAATATCTTAGCCCTTTTGTTGTTTATTTCTACATTACTTGTTTTATACAGTGATATCTAAGAAGGTTAGTCTTTGCATTGTACCATATTGGATGCTAGGCCTTACTATATAAACAAATTTAAAAAACTATATGCTAATAATTCATATCTGAAAAGTATAGAGCTGTCACCAAGATGCTCATTATCACTACTTGTTGACACCCACAATTAGGGTGCCATGAAATAGGGTTAATGATACCTTTGCAAATAAGTTGTAATGTACTTAATACTACTTTCAACCCACTCCAAAGTGGCATTTACTGTATAGGCCTACAGTAATTTAGACTGTCAATAGATGTGTGTTTGCAAAGGCATTTTCATTTTAAATAAAGCTGATGGTGTGTAGTTCATCTTGTTCATTACGTCGTGGACACAATGGACTGATGCAAACAAGTTTTCAAAGTTCTTGCCTGCATTGAGAATTACTACCAACTTTTGAATTAAAAAAAGGCTGATGGCCTTTGTTTATCAAAACATATTAAACATATTATTTCATATGATAGAATTAAAAATAACAAATCTCCTGACCAAGTTTCATAATACCTCACGAAGCAATCTAACACATTTATTGCAATTATTAGAAGCTTTGATGCTACTACTTAATAGTACCATGGGAGCTGCCATTTTTATTTAAAAACATGCAGATTATGATGTCATCACCCCAGCAGGATGTTGGAATGCTTTGTATTTCTTTATAATCTACCTCAAGTTTTCTAGCTAATGAAAAATTGTTTTTCATTTGTACAGGTCAAGGACATTTATGTGTAAACATAAAATTATCAAAACATGCTGTTAAAAGTTTGTGTCACATCATTTTGGAATAAAAACTTTAATCACATTTATAAAGAAATACATTAAAATCCTTATGTCCCTATTAAGGAAATTATGTCATCATGCAAAATATTTCAATACAAATTTGATTAAAATTGCAGCCTTCATATGTCAGCTTTAAACATGAATAACATTTTTGGCTAAGATTTTGACTTACTGTTTTTGGAAGTTGGTAAGATTTGTATTCTATATCATAAAAAATAATGATTGTATCAGACTTTGTCTCCTATAAGAAGACGTCAGTAAGACATCTAAAGAAAATATCAAGTAGACATCTGAAGTAGATGTACATTAAGAGTGACAAATTTGTCAGATTTAACAAAATAATGACAGGTAGACATATAAAGAATATGCACATATATTTGCGAGTGGCAAATGTGTCAGGCTTAACAAGAAAATGTCAGGTAGACATCTGAAATAGATGTACATACATAAGAGTGACAAATGATTGTCAGGTTTAACAAGAAAATGTCAAGTAGACATCGAAAGTATATGTACATAAATTAAGAGTGGCAAAAAGTGGTCAGGTTTCATCTGCCACATTTTAGTATGCCAGTATGTGCAAGGGAATATGCGGAGCATAAATCATTTTGTATCTTTTTACCTCATTACAAGCCTAAAAGTTTATAGATGTGTAGAGGCAAAAATAGCCCAATTGTTTCATAGCAGCACAACATTTCATCAAAATTGGTTAAGCAGCAGGTGAAATCTCAGGCCTTAATTTGCATAGTTTATGTAAATTTTGTGATGTAGGACCTACAGTATTACTGGCCAGGATAACCTTGATGTTTTCTTTAGTAAATTCATTGTTATTTAGGTGTCTTTCATAATTCGTCAAAGTGGTGCATAAAATGTTGACCAAACTTTTTGAGAGTCTATGCCATGCATGCCCCTAATAACAGTCTAGTGATCTCTGCCTCTGATTGAATGTGAAGTTGAATGACTAGGCTAGGCTCAGCTGCCCTAAATCACATTTCATGTATGCATTTCAGTACAAATCTGTCAATCAAATATCACTATGTTGGAGAATTGCCGCGGCGGCCAAGGCTTTAGTGGTTCTAAGATTATGCTACAGGTCGTAGTGTACAAAAAACAAAAACAAAAATTCATAAAGAAAAAGAAAATTCCTCAGCTGCATTCACTTCCCACTATGCTACTCATAATAGGTCTAGTCATACTCATTAGTCATAGACATGTGGCCTTCATGGGAATAGACATAGTCCAAGATTCCTCTGATAGTTGGTTGGGCTACACCTGATGATGATCCAGTTTCATTCAATTTGTGCATTTTGTTGACATTTTGCATTTGTTTGCTATTAGGCCTGTGGATGGTGTTAATTCAAAACAAGCAAATCTCAACAACATATTGATAACACTGAAGGATATTATTTGTATCAACACCATCAAAGCTAGAGGAATCTCGAGCTAGGCATAAGCCTAGTTACATCAATTTTAATTTCCTGGACAGATGCATCCAGATTTATGGCCTACAGCTTATTTAAAGGATAAAAAAACTTCATTTGAACTACATAATCAAATAATTATATTACAATCATCGATTTTAATGAGTTTTTACAGCGACTGATATATGTCAGATCCGTAACACTGTGGGCCTAACTTAGACCTAGGGCCTATTTGATTATTGCTTCCTTGCGAAATACAACAAAATTTTCACAATTACCAAATTGTATAAATTATTGGTCAGTACTATTTTGTGCACTAATTTTCTAATCAAATCGAAGCGTTTCGTTGGAATTTATTCATTAAATACGGTAAGCCAAACCAACCCATTTTATGCCATTTTCTGATCAATCCAAATAATTTTCAAGTACAACTTGTTATGTACACATTGTAAGAAAACAAAGTTTATGATTTTTCAAAACAGACAATATAACAATCCCTATTTGAATATTGGTATTGATGGTTCAGTTGTTAAGCAATCTGCCAGTGTTAAATTCTTAGGGTTTCTTATCAATCCTCACTTGACATGGAAATTCCACATTGACCTATTATGTAATAAACTTTCCAGGATTATTGGTGTTCTCTATAAAATCAAGCATTTTGTACCCTGTTGTATTCTATTAATGTTGTGTAATTCAATTATTCTTTTTAATTTATCCTCTTGCAACATTGCATGGGGTAATACTTTCCATACATATCTTGACCGGTTATATGTACTGCAGAAAAGGGCTGTTCGTTTAATCACATCATCTGACAATAATACTGATATAGGTAGTAGTTTTAAAGATTTTGATATCCTCAACATTTATGACATTTATAAACACCAAATGGGAATTTTTTGTTTAAACTAAATCTTAAGTTGTTACCGTCTATGTTCTGTAATTTATTTAAACCAGACAAAAGTATTCATAGCCACTTTACCAGACTCTCAGATAAGTATTATTTATTCAGCTTTAATACCATATTGCCAACAAAAAAAATCATGTCTATTCGGGTAATAAATTCTGGAATAACCTAGATCCCCTGTTTAAGGATATCACCTCAATCTCTTTATTTGACAAAAAACTGAAAAATTATCTTGTTACCAAATATTAATTTTAGGTACAGCTGTATAACAAGTGGGTATACTGGTGTGGGAGGGTCTGGGTTAGGGGTGGGTTATGTGGGTGGGGAGGGCTGTTGTAGAGCTTGTAGAATATACATTTAAATTGTAAAATGTAATTTTTGACTTTTATTTATAGGTTATTGTTTTTGTTATTATTTTTTCTTTGTTTTTTGTAAAGGTGGCCTGCTTGTCAATCACTTGCTTTTTCAGGCTTCCTCCATTTAATCTATATTATGTAAATAATTTGCTGTATATTGTTAATGTGAACAAATTATTGAATTGAAATGAAATGAAATCTTTCCGTAATACGCATGCTCGAACAAATACACCTTAATTTGAGCTAAGGGCAATAAATAAACATTTTTATCCTGAAAAATAATGCTAAATAAAATCGATTAATACACAATTTTAGAATTGATTCGAAATCCATCATTCACTTATAAATGTACACTATACAAAAAATCAAGCTGGAACAAAAATGGCTACATAAACGCATCACGTTTTCCCCACACTGTAGGTATAGGAAGTTTTGTATCTCGGCCTTCAACCTATATAACATAACATAACAAGATTACGGACTAAGAAGGTTAGTCACCCCATAAAAATCCCAAACTAACACCACCACCACCACAAACAAAAAAACACAAATCAAAGACACCCAGAGTTAGTCAAAAACTTATCAATGTTGACCTTGAAATTGTGAACAGAATTGGAGCTAACTACCCACTCAGGCAAACCATTCCACTCATTATCAACTCTTTGCAAAGAGCTAAAACACTAAATATCTATCCGTGAGAACTCTTTGGTCAACTTCAAACTGTTACCATGTGTCACATGAAGATTAGCTGAAATAGCAAGAAATAACAGAAATTCAAAGCATCACTACCAGATAGGAACCTTAAAATCTGAATCATATCGCCACGTACTCCTCTCAACTCAAGCGTGGTCAAACCAAGAATTCACAACCTGGATTCATAAGAGAGATTCCTTACTTAGTGGCTCTTCGCTGAACCTGCTCCAGAATGAACTTATCCTTCTCATAAAAGGGACTCCAAGCCTGAATAGCATACTCAAGGTGATACTATATGTAATATAGGGCGAATGACGTCATGATCTCTGGAAATAGGCTTGCCTTTACAAATAGAGGAATGATTGCTGCATTAGTCAGTTTGTACATGCACCATGTGCTGATCTGATGGGTAAAGCAAATGTGTTCTTCTTGATTGAGTTTATCTCCAATCTTGCACCTACAACACTCCTCCCTCTCTACTGGTCATTTTTATTCATACTTGACACAAACCAGGCCCAAACCAGAGAAGTGACATTTAGGTTTGGTCTGGTGGTGTTTAACGACACAGCGACAATCAGAGTCAAATGTGCCAAGAGGGTGTTAATAAATTATGGTGTAAGAGAATACGATAGTGAGGAGATGGAAGGTTTGTAAGGGAGAAAAGGGAGAACAGCAGAGAAAAAACAAGAAGGTAAGTAGGGTTAGGTGTAGAAATAAGCCGGATAAAAGATAGGAGTGAGTGAGAGAGGAGTAACTAAGGCGGATGCGGGTGACAACCATGTCTTTTCTGCAATTGTGACTGTGCAAAGGGGTGTTGGTCCCGACTTTCAGTTTGATGGTGTAGAGTTTGTTACTGGTTTCATGATTCCAGGAGTTTTGCCAGGATTTTTTTTTTTGTAGTTGGAGATGGAGAGACGGAGGTCTGAGTGTGGAATAGGAAAAGGAGAGGCGATGTTTGACAGAGCTTTGTTGGTGGATCTGTGGGCATTTAGATATTGGCATTGTGACATTTAGATAGCAGGATTTATTACAGCCATTTACACTGGTAATTTTCGAAAGTCAGAATGATGATTGCATGTCCAACTCTTTTCATACAGTACACATCATCTTAGACTGTCAAGTTTCTACTTGATTTTTGCTTTACCTCATAACTAATGAGATCCATCCTTGGGCAACTTACAGGTATTTTACTTCACCTGACAACTAATTCCACATTGTTTTTGATGAGTTCAAACTTGTTTGAAGACTCTTAGATGTCAGAACCGGCTGGAAGTTGAAAAACTTGCAAAACTTTAAACCTTTTTTTTTATTGTGTTTTGCACTAACAAAGTAGTTTACCAAACCTTCTTACATTTTTTATCTTTTGAAGAGTTTTCTACAGTTTTTGATATATTTCCTTTTTTTCACTTTATTGAAAATGAAGAAACCCATGTAAAGTGTGAGATAAAGGAAAATTTTTAAGTTGTGAAGGATAATATTTTTGGGATACCAATGCTAAACCTGCTGAATGACTTTGAATGTAAACAACATCTAAATTACGGAAGAAACGACATTCCGACCACTTTTACTGTCCCTCACTTCTGAAAACGCGTACACAATTAGTGCGCGTATCACCTGAGAACGCTGGCAACTGCTATTTTGAAAAATTTTGTCAGCAAATGCACGCAGTGTTCGATTTAATGCTATATGCACATTGTCCTCACTGACGCTCTATTGTTCAGCAACTTTTTAAATAATGGATCTCTTCACAGTTTTCTTCATTAAACCCATGCCCAAAGTGTAAGTGAACGGCTCAATATAGTATTATTTAATATATATATATATATACATATCTATTTAGTATTTACGTAAAAGTCTTCCATGACAATAAAAGGCATTGTCAAAAGTTGACCTGAGAGCATCGCAGAAAGGCCTAGTTATTCTAGCGCATAGTCTACACTTCTATGATAAGCCAATGCAGCAGTTTAAATGTTTTTAAGTATATAGCACTTTCTGACTGTATAGCAGCCAGGTAGTGGTTATAGTGTATACTACAGTCAGATGTTATCTGACTAGTACACCATAGGCTAGCCTACTGACTGACTGACAGTGACAGTACTTAATACTCATATAATTAACAGATTGACACTGAAATTAAATTTGGGCATTATAAAAGACGAAGTCATTGAGCCGAGGACAAGTTTAATCCAACTTAAGTTAGGGCCTACTGTACTTGTTGCTCATTGATCAAGCTCTGCAGTACAGTTCGGGTGAACCCCTGAAAGGAGTCTTTCATGCTAATCCCTGCTTCCAGGGTTTGACCATTGCGCAATTCAGCAACCAGTCGACAGTTAAAACATACGAATCGCACACACATCTCAGCTGCTTACTATCTTCAATTCGGTGAATTTCAAGTATGCATTATGCGTGACACTGTACATGTGAGTGTGATCACCTACTGACTGACCGATCGTAAAGGGATTAACAGTGCAATTTGAGATTAACTAAACTAACTGCTTAAGTTTTATTCATGATTTGATTAGGCCCTAACGTCTGAACGTTACTCGCCAATACAGACAATGGGTGAAACAGAATGACACGAATGACAATATATATTACACACAAGCCTGCAATGCAAACAGTCCAACGTACACTCTACGCACATAATGGCTGTAACTTAGCATTAGTTACGGTCAATAGGCCTACGTTAGAATACGTTCACTGTTCAGACAGAACATCACATATGAAAGTCACAAAGGAACTGATATTTCACTGCATTAAGATGATTTAAATGAACGCGTTCTCCAAGAGGTTACGTAAATAACAACAAAATTTACGCGAAGAACAAATTTAATGTAAGAATTCATATGAAATAACCTTTTAATTTGTAATTTATTAAACACTGACAATCGCAGTCAAAGAAGAAAAGTCGATGCTTAGTCAACACAACGCAGATGTTAGCACAGTACAGATTATTCGCAATAAACCTTAGCAGGTCAAACATAGGTCATGCCTATATTTTTTTTTTTTTTTTTAAATCGGACTGGTGAACATATCAAAAGGTACTGGATAAAAGGTAGCTAACATGTTTTCCCATAATTCCATGTACCTCTCACACTTCAGCAAACGCCGTCGTAGTTCACAAAATGATTTACTTCGTCACTCTGTACAAAGTGTATGGACGAAGGAAATTGCATGATGGGTAATGGCTGCCTCCATGGCCTAAGAAAACCCTCCTTCAAGGGGTTTTATCGAGGACTAAAAGGAGGGGTTCACCCGAACTGCAGTATACTGGTTTTTGTGAATCAAGATTTTTTGGAAATCTTATGCACACCTTTTGATAATTTGAATTAATTGATAAAATCGAATAGCCTAGTTGAATACAATAATAATAATAATAATAGTAATAATAATAATAGGCCCTTTACTCCCTACTAGGCCTACACAGGTTTTTGGGGATCAGGTTTTAGGAATAATTGAGCAAACGTTTTGAAAAATCTAGCACAGGCTTTTTTAGTACGAATCTTCATACTCCCAACTCATTTGCTCTGAATCTCTGATATAGAGTATAAACAATTACATATATTTTTACACGCTTAAGCAAAGTCAATGGGCATCAATGTGTGTTTTCAAAAAAAGTTGCCCTTAAAGACTTCCTTATTTTAAACACAAAATCAGCACACGGAAACTTGAATTTGTTTTACACAGTGTCAAATTCATAATAACTCAGTAACTATCCTGTGTATCCTTTTCATTCAAAAATAAAGTTTCAACACAGTTTCTGCGAACGTCTTGACAAAAATGTAGCACGCACATAAGCAATCTTTTCCAACCAATAAGAAGATAGGACGCTTACGTAAAGAAATTGACATATTTTTAGTGCGCATCTGAATCCTCTGCGCAGCCTTGAGCGTCCCATGTGCGTGTTACTTATGTACAATGCGTACGATTTGTATGTATTAATATCAACAAAGAACAAGGGCATTAAGGTAGTTAAATTCTAACAAATTTTAATAGTGCGCAACTACACAGTTGTCGCATTTTTAAACGAATGCGCATTATGATTTTTGTTGTATTTGCACCCATTTTGCCCCCTCCCTTTTTCAAGTTGTACTGTACGCACGCGTTTGCAACATTAGGTGTAACGCTATCATCCTGTACACAAGACACTGAATTTCTTCCATAGAATTGACCATGTTTATCATTTTTTACAGAGAATTCAGTCAATTTACCAAAACATAAGTTGAAGTGGGTTGTTCAGCTTTATGTTTGTGTGGTTACATTAGGCAAAAGTTGAGAACGTTGGTGTTAATTTTTATGCTCTTTTGTGACCACTGTACTGTAGGAGAGGTTTTGTATTAGCGATCATGTCTACTAAGGTTTTAGTATCTTATCGTAATGTTGTGGTGATTCTGGTTTTTGGTAAATTAACACATGATTTATCTTATTTCACAATTGAGTGACTAACTCAAGTGAGTCAGCACTGTGAATGACTTGAAATGTATGTGTGTGGGTGTGGCAGTCCAGTATATGTGTCTTCAGGGCGTTTCCAAAACGTTGGAAGGGCAACAAATATTAAACTGAAAGCCAAAACTCAAAACCCAACACCCACACCCCTTCCCCTTCAACATATTTACATGATTATATATGTGAAATGGGGAATTCCTTCCTTGCTACCAACTACACAAATGACAAGTATGAAACGAAGCCATCACCAGTGCTTATAGCGCTTTGATTTCTTTTTTCTTTTTTCTTGACCCTCCTATCATTGCTACAGTAGTAGTAAATAAAAGAGGGATTCTGGCACACCCATTTTAATACTCTAATTGCCGTTTTTTACCCTACATGAGCTGGGGGTTCTAGCCCACCCCGGGGTGGTGATCCTGGTGAACCCCCCTAACTTGAATACTTATGACAGAAAAAGTGTTTTTATAGTTTTTTTATTATGTTATTTAATACTTATATCCCCTACTTAACTTTCTCAGGTGGACTCTCGGTATCAGGAGGGATAATCATAAGTTCCTCTCTCACAAAAGATCTTGAG
The DNA here is from genome assembly GCA_020152595.1 of Chiridota heheva. Taxonomy (NCBI): domain Eukaryota; kingdom Metazoa; phylum Echinodermata; class Holothuroidea; order Apodida; family Chiridotidae; genus Chiridota; species Chiridota heheva. The sequence goes on from JAIGNY010002621.1 coordinate 378,513, forward strand.
GATCCACCCTCCAGTTAATATCACACATGTTGGTTCTTTGTTTGGTTTGGTTTGATTTGTTGATGCTTAATGGCACCGCGACAGTCAAGAGTCAAATGTGCCAAGAGGGTGTTAAAAATTAAAATGCTTGAGTTGGGACAGAGAGAAAAGGGAGGAGGGATAGAGGACAGGGAGAGAAGGTGAATAAGGGGAAGAATTTAAGGTGATGAGGAAGGTAAGGCAAAGAAGGGAAGGAAAGGAAAGTTTAGATCAGATGAAATAGATTGCTGTTGCAGAAAAACGTGAAGAAGATAGAGGTAGGATTGTTCTTGAAATGATCGGAAATGGAGATCGAGGGAAAGAGGTGTGATCTGGCATTCAGGTATATTGGACAGCTTAAGTGGATATGCTTGATCGAGAGATCTGTGTTGCATGTAGGGCAGAGAGGAGCAGGGGAGCCAGACAGTAGGTGAGAATGGGTGAGAGAGGTGTGGCCAAGGCGAATGTTGGTGATAACAACATCCTCGCTGCGGTTGCGACTGTGCAGAGGGACGTTTGTCCTGACTTCGGGTTTGATGGTGTAAAGTTTGCTACTGGTCTCGAGATTCCAGGAGTCCTGCCAGGTCTTACTGAGGTAGCAGGAAGTGGAGAAACGAAGGTCTTGAGTGTGGGATAAAAGAAGGAGAGATGTGATTCAACAGAGCTTTGTTGGTGGCTCTGTCGGCTCTCTCTTTGCCGGGACTGCCGACATGGCTGGGGATCCAGAAAAAGATTTTTTTTCCGTATGGAGGAAAGAGAGTCAAGATTATTGAGGATTTGTAGGATGAGTGGATTGGACCAGAGCATGTTGAGGATGCCACTAAGGACAGATTTAGAGTAGGAGAAGATGACGAAGCGGGGGCGGAAGGAGAGTTCAACAAAGTTTAAGGCCAGGAGGATGGCCTTTGCTTCAGCAGAGTAGATTGAGGCTCCATCGGGCAACCTTGAAGAGAGGGTGAGGCCAGGACAGGTGGTGGTGGCTGCAGAGGAGACTTCTAATGTTAAGCCATCGATGAAGAGGAAAAGAAGTTGTGGAAATGTCTGAGTTGGCAGTATTTGGAGTGAAAAAAGGCTGGGATGTAGAGAACTTTCATGTAGGAGGAAAGGCCAAGAAAAACCTTGGGGGATTGATAACCCAGGTGGGTGTGGGAGGGATAGTGTGCCTGGCAATAGATAAAATGTTGATGTTGGCTTTGGTAAAGTGAGAGTGCATCCGGATCCCGAAAGGTGGGCAATGCATTTGTTGATGTTGAAGAGGTTGGTGAAGGAGGGAGAGCAAATGGAATGGAAGCAAGGGTTCCACGTATTGTTGAGGATACAAATTGCAAAGGAGAGGCCGGTCCTGGTGCACTTGAGGTTTAAGGTTGAGTTCATTGGCCTCTACGTGGAGACTGGTGATGGGGGTGGTATGGGTGACGCCAAGGCAGAGCCTTAGGGCAGTATTTTCAGTATAAGTGATGCCAAGGCAGAGCCTAGGGCAGTGTTTTCAGTAACCTCGAGGTGCCTTAAGTAAAGTTTACGGGCAGAGGCATAGATGAAGCTGCCGAAGTCCAGCTTGGACCCAAGGAGGGAGCGGTATAAGGTGAGCAGAGTGAGACGATTGGCTCCCCAGTCAGTGGTGGAGAGGACCTGAGGAGATTGAGGATTTTGTGACAGTTGGTTTTGAGGGTGTTGATGTGGGGGAGATAGGAAAGCTTAGAATCGAGAGTGATTCCAAGGAAGCAAGAACTGTCTCTTCTGGGAATAATGTCTTTTCTGGAGATGATGGGATCTTTGGTGGGGCAAAGAAAGAAGGAGTTGCTGTTGTTGAAGTGGATGAGAACACTTTTGTCTTTTGAGAAGTTGAAGCTCTTGGAGTCGCTCCAGAGAACTAAGTTGTCCAGGCAGTGTTGGAGGTTATTTTGGAGAGTTTGGAAGCATGGGGAGGACAGGAAGATAGCAAAATCGTCAATATAGAGGGAGCAATTGATGTTGGGGGAGGGCCTTGGTGATGCTGTTGATCTTGAGGATGAAAACAGTGGGGGAGAGGATACTATCTTGGGGGACAACTAGGTGTTCGGTGTACCTTTGTGAGTAGGTGTTACCGATGCGTACCCTGAAATGGTGGGCATGGAGAAAGTTCTGGATGAAGGTGGGGAGGAGGCCTCTGAGGCCAGAGGAGTGGGGATCCTGGAAGATTCTGTACTGCCAGGTGGTGTTGAAGGCCCTTTCGAGGTCGAATAAGATGGGAGATGGCATAGTGATTTCTGACAAATTCTTCACGTACATAGGTGTCAAGTTCGGGGGCATGGTCCAGGCAGTTCCTGTTTCTCCTAAAACCATTTTGAGAGGGGGATAGGATTGAGTTCTTCTCAAGGTACCAGCAGAGCCTGTAGTTGACCATACGTTCCATAATCTTGCAGAGGAAGTGAGAGCGATGGGCTGGTAGTTGGTGGGAATGGACCTGTCTTTGTTAGGCTTAGGGATGGGAGTGATGATGGCCTCTCTCCAAGTAATGGGGAAAGATTTGGAGGAGCATAGGTGATTATAAATTTTGAGGAGGATGTTAAGGAAAGTCCCGGGGAGGTTTCTGAGGAGATAATAGTGGATGCCGTCTGGGCCTTGGGAGGAGGACCCAGATTTACTAAGGATGGAGACAGCTCAGAGTAGGTGAATGGAAGGTTGGAGTTTTCTGATTGTTGGACTGGAAGTTAAGAAGATTCGTCTCAGCCTCAATTTTCTCGTTACGGAAGGAGTGGAAAAGACTCTCATTTGAGGAGGTTTTGGCAGAAGTGGATGATAGGGAGTTGGAGATGTCTTTGAGGTCAGTGATTTTGGAATTGTTATGGTTGAGATGAGGAATATTGTTGGAGGAGCTTTTTCCTTTGAAGTTATGGATCATGTTCCAAACCTTGGAGGGGTGGTCTGGAGATCCAAGGATGCAACATAGGTTTCCCAGGAGATCTTTTTGCTGAGTTTGATGGTCTTCCTGGCCTTGGCTCTGAGAATGCAAAAGTTACCAAGGTTTTAGGGAGAGGGGCGGGTTTTGAAGGGACAGAGGGCTTTAGTTCTTGAGTGAGATTGCTTTTTAGCAGTCAGTGGTGAACCAGGGCTTGAAGTTTGTGGGGTGAAGGTGGAAGTGGGGATAGATAAGTTGGCAACTTCCAAGATCTAAGAAGTGAAGGGAGAGACGGGATTGTTGGAGAGAAGGATGTCATAGGTGATGGAATATTACAAAGATTGGAATACAGACCCCAGTCTGCCTGCTAAAATCTCCAATTTTTAGGGAAAGGGTGTGTCGAAGGGAGAAGGGTGGAGATGAGGATGGAAATGGTCACTCCCACAGAGCGAAGGGTGAACTCTCCAGTCTGAGAAATCCACTAAGAGGGAGAGGTCGCAGATGGAGAGGTTGAGGCTGGTAAAAGTGCCAGTACCTGGGTGTAAATAGGTGGAGGAGTCGTTATTAAGGAGGCAGAGGTGGTGGTGAATCAGGAGGTTTTTAATGAGTTTTCCTCTGGCTGTTAAAGAAGAGAAGCCCCATAGATGGTTATGAGCATTGAAGTCACCTGTTAGGATGAAGGGTTTATGGAGTTGGGAAATGAAGTCATTGAGGTCAGAGGGGAGGAGAGAGGAGTTGGGTTACAGAAAGTGATGGTTTTGTGTAAGGTCATGAGATGGCATGTGGCTTGGAGGTTGGATTGGATGGGGATGGACTTTGAAGGGACTTTATTTCTGATGTAAATGGAAGAGCCCCCAGAGGCTCTTCTAGCGTTCTGGGAGTTCAAATGGGTTCAAGAATGGAGCGGAGTCAGGAGAGGAGAGAAAGGTTTCTTGAAGGCAGATAATGCTATGGTTGAATGTGGAGATCAGGAGTTTAAGTTCTTTAAAGTTGGCTAAGAGACAGCGACAATTCCATTGTATGATGTCTGCCATTTAAGAATAGTTTGGAGGGAGAGGCCCCTGAGGGGGGCTTGAGTCAAGTGGGGGCTGTCCGACCTCCGTGTAATGAAAAAGGTTGTGATCTATGAAAGGGAGGGTTACAGAGGAAGAAAGTTTGATTGGAAAGGGAGGAAGGGGGGGGGTTCCCCGTCATCCTTGTGAGAGGAGGATCTGGTTTTTGTTGGTTGGTAGTGGGGGTTCTGTTAGTGTTGGGCTGGTTTTTTTGCTTGAATGTTAGGGGTAGAATGTAAGATTGAGGAGGATTGAGGCAATTTGTGGCGGTTGGCGCTGGGTCTGTGGGTGTTCTGGGGATTGCCTTTTGACATTTGTTGAGTAACGGTAAACTGATGGGGGGTGAGATCCCAAGGGGAATGCTTGTTGGTGATGTGGTATTGTCCGGGGTGGAGGAGGGAAGCAGCACTTTGGTATGAGGGGCCTGAGGTGTTAGTGGATGAAAAAGTGGTGGAGGTGGTGGGGGCAGAAGGGTGGAGGCAGGAGGGTGGAGGCAGGAGGGTGGGGACAGGAGGGTGGGGAAGGAAGGTATGGGGCAGGAGGGTGGGGAAGGAGGGTGAGGGGCAGGAGGGTGGGGAAGGAGGGTGGGGCAGGAGAGGGGCAGGAGGATGGGGAAGGAGGGTGAGGGGCAGGAGGGTGGGGGAAGGGTGGGGAGGGTGGGGCAGGAGGGTGGAGGGAAGGAGGGTGGGGAAGGAGGGTGGGGCAGGATGGTGGGGCAGGAGGGTGGGGCAGGAGGGTGGGGCATGAGGGAAGGGCAGGAGGGTGGAAGCAGGAGAGTGGCGGCAGGAGGGTGGGGCAGGAGGGTGGGGGCAGGGGGTGTGGGCAGGAGGGACAGGACATGGAGGCAACCGATGTAGATAGAGGGGGGGGGGTTGATGTGAGGCAGTAGGTGCTAAGTAGGAAAATAAATGCTCCCAGAAAAATCTGGGAATGTTTTTTTTGAGATGTGTTAAATCCCAATGACTTTTGTTTAGTGTGTGGCACAACTTTTTCAATGAACATGGGCAAATACCCTAATAGGTAAATTAGGAGATCTGCTCTATTTGGATATGTGGATGCTAACTATTAGTCATATCCCACAATACACTTTTGACATACTGGTGGTGTGTACAGTGGGTAATTACACTTTCCATATATAAAGGTTAAGGTGTGTTGAAGGTTAGGCTACCAAACAAAATTTACTCCAAGCTTGCTATCTTACCATACTACAGTATGTGTGTACCTTTCTTGCTTTAATTCTTATACGTAGATCTTTGAAATTCTTTTAGTGCTCAAAAAGACAAAATTAGAAAACCCTTGATGCTTGTTTGGCGAAAAAGTTTTTCCCAGTCGGACCTTCAAAGTTTCTGTCACTCGTAATTGTTTATGTTCGACGTCATATTACATCTATGGTTGTTGTTCAGCTGATTGGCTAACAACTTATGTCTATTTAAACAGATTCAACTAACAAGTAAACCTTTTTATCAAACTTTTACTTCATGAATAATCAAAAAAATTTAGTTCTGCTCTTAAAGTAATGGCTGAATAGTTGTTCGCATCGCAAACAGAGGACGCAAACAGAAGACACAGAAAATAGATTAATTCTACCATTTCCAAGTAAGTTTTAAACAACAGGATTTTGTGGATAAACGATAAATCTGTTGTGAACCTAGTGATAAAAGATTGTTAATATTTTAGGGACGAATATTCTCAGGAAAGTTGTGTAAAATTAAATAAAGTTCTACCAAAAATGTTGTCTTTTATCTCAAATGCCGTGCATAAGAAAAAACAATAACCTTCGTGAGGCTGCAGATCAGTAAACTACAGCAATCATACAATGTCAGCATACAGAAATGGGTTAAAGTGAAAGAAATTACAGCCAAATGATGGTAAATGATTCCAAAACTATGTGGACGCATACTAAGCAGCATGTGCATATACGATAGAATCCACTGCAAGTGAATCACAGATATACATCCATACATCAGTATGTGGCGATGTTGAATACAAGTGATATTGGATTTTTAATTGCAGCTGAGTTACGCCATAGAAATATCATCAAGCACTGACATACACCAGGCTAAATGTGTCATGCCACAACAGATTAGGCATAATCAACTTTTCACTGCAACTGCAGTCTCGTATATTTTTATATTCTCATGTTGGGAAGGAAAATAATATGACATAACAAGATGACTGGCTAAGAAGGGTGAATCACCCCATAAATTCCCAAACTAACACTACCACCACCACCACAAAAAAAAAAATTCAAAGACACCCAGAGTAAGTAAAGAACTTATCAATGTTGACTTTAAAATTGTGAACAGAATTGGAGCTAACTACCTACTCAGGCAAACCATTCCACTCATTAACAATTTTTGTGAAAAGCTAAAACAACGAATATCTATCCGTGAAAACTCTTTGGTCAACTTCAAACTGTTACCACGTGTCACATGAGGATTAGCTGAAATATGCAAGAAATTACAAGAAGTCAAAGCATCACTACCAGATAGAAATTTAAAAACCAAAATCATATCGCCACGTACTCTTCTCAACTCAAGCGCATCAAAGCAAGAATTCGCAACCTAGATTCATAAGAGAGATATCTTACTTTGGGAATAAGTCTAGTGGCTCTTCGCTGAACCTGCTCCAAAATAGACTTATCCTTCTTATAAAAGGGACTCCAAGCATGAATAGCATACTCAAGGTAAGGCCTGACTAATTGCTTATACAAATTCAAGACAACCTCCCTACCAAGAAAATAAAAATTTCTTCTAATCAAACCAAGCATCCTATTTGCCCTTGCAACTACTAAAGCACACTGTTTAGAAAGCTTCAGATTACTAGTAATGACAACACCTACTGTAGATCCCTTTCTTGATCAACACAACCAAGATTTGAACCATTCATGCAGTAATTAAACGCCAAATTGCTCTGACCAAATTGAATAACTTTGCATTTATCAACATTGAATGACATCTGCCACGTTTAGGACCAAGAAACTATAACTTATTTAGATCGATTTGCAACAGTGAAGAATCCCTAGCATCATCAACAATCCTGTACAGCTTAGTGTCATCAGCAAATTTATAAATCCTGGAGCCAAGGGAAACATCAATATCATTAATGAAGATTAATAAAATAAGCGGACCCAATACAGAACCCTAAGGAACACCACTTGTAATTTTCTTCTATGGAGATACTTCACCATTAAAAATAACTCTTTGTGACCTGTCAATTAACCAAGAATTAATCCAACTGGCACACTTTCCCTCCACACCAAGCGCTCTTGTTTTCAACATGAGCCTGCCTAACAGAACCTTATCAAATGCTTTTTGGAAGTCTTATATAGATAGCATCCACATTATGACCAGAATCAACTAGTTTAGTAAGATCATCAAGAAATTCCAATAAATTAGAAACACAAGACCTCTTAGGTAAGAACCCATGCTGGGACAAATTTAACAAACCATTGACCAGTAAATAATCTAGTACAACATCATTACCTATGGACTCCATAACACTGCACACAACACTAGTAAGACTCACTGGCCTATAGTTACATGGTAAATTGTGGTCATCCTTTTTCAAAATAGCAGTGACATTTGCAATTCTCCAATCACTAGGAACAACACCAAGATCAATGCACTTTTAAAAGATACTGTAATACTAAACAGAAAGAACATCAGAACACTCACATAAAACAGCAGAATGTATACCATCTGGACCAAGTGCTTTATTTGAAATCAAACCCTTCAACTTCTTAGATACAACATCAAATGAAAAATCAACATCTTTAATGGATACTGGAGAGTACACACTAAGATACTCCACAACATCATCAGCAAGGGACTTCTTAGTAAAAACAGATACAAAGTACTGATAGTCATTAAAAACATCAGCCATATTCTTACCAGTTGATAGTAACACCATACCTGAAGGGGACCAACAACCTCCTTAATTTTAACTTTGAGCGAGCATAAAAGTGAAATGACTTGGGATTAATCTAAACCTCTTTGAACAAACGTTTTTTAAACACTTTAGTATCTCTTATCAAAACCTTAGTGAACTTTTCATGATCCTTAAGTTAGCAGTACGTAGCAAGCTCCGCAGGACACCCACTGTTTTTATAACAACGCCACAACTTCTTCTTTTTTTGAACAGCCCGAAATACCTACCGAGACATCCACACATCTACAAATAATAATAATTTTATTTGGGTGATGAAAATAATAATAATAATAATGTTTTCACAAAGCTGAGGAACTTCTGATTTATTCAAGTTATTTTGGCTTGGTGACAAATATTTTTCGTGTAACTGGTGTTACTTAATGACAAATGTTTCTACGTCCAAATCTTCAAAACATACGGACATATCGATCTAGAAATATTAAGCTAGCAAATTCACAATGAGATCTATCCTAAGGTCACTTACAGAAATTTTATTTAGAGATATCCACGCCTCCAAATTTGCCGAAGTATTACCTTCTGAACTTCCAAATTCTCGCACAATTTTTGCGTCCCTGGTAAAATGGATGCACTCAACAAATACATTTCATCTATCCTTGCTTTAAGCTTTGAGTCTGCGAAATAGTTTACAGACGCTGCAAAAGGCTGACTGGAACCCAAATGCCCGTGGAGTGCACGTCCAATGCGAAAAGAATGTTTTAATTAAAAAAAGATTCAAAGAAGATTAGAACCGCGTGTTTAAATTCAAAATATTTAGCTAACATAACATTCAGGGGCGGACTGTACCGCCGATCAACTGATCCTGGATTGGTGGGTCCCCGGCCCCGAAGGGGTGTTGAGGCCGGCCGTAGGCCGTTAAAGGGACCAACAGCCTCCCGAAGAGAGTTTGAGGCCGGATGTTTTATAAATATAATGTGGGCTGGTCTTCACCTCAAAATTGAAGGTCAATCCTGCACCTGGATCGGTGGATGATTATGGCCAGTCCGGCCCTGATAACAAATAATATGACATAATTCTGCGACCGAAGGATCAGCGCTGATGGTTTATTCATGTGTGTGTTGGAAAAGGGGGGAAGGGGGGGTGCAGAATAACCACATTACTAGATCTAACCTTAGCAACTTGTCACTGAGACCTTCGTCCCACCGGCACATACAGACTTCCGCCACTCCAGAAAAAATCATGCACAAATTTGCCAAAAGGTTCAAAAGTTATGAAAAATTCCAAATGAATTTCATATTTGATGTTAACATATATCATTCATGTGGACAGGTAATCATGCATAAGGGCCGGGAGGCCTGTGTTCGGTTGATAATTGAACTTCTATTTCCCACTTTCTATTTTTTTTAAAGGGCACTTTTATCAGTTTTCGTAAAATTGGCCCTGGTTCCTACAGATATTATTTTATTATCCCCATCCCCTTTTTTTCCAAATGTATACTATGGCGATCTTTTGTACTTTACGTGATTTTTCCCCACCCATTTTAAGCCATTCCCGCCTCCCTCCTTCCAATCCCGCCTATGGGTTTAAGATTGAGAGCCAGGACCTATGTTTGTATAAACTATGTATGATTTGTAAGTAAGGGGATTTCTATGGTTTCAAGCTTCAATTCGAATAATCTGACTGGGCCTAAAATAATTTCATGTAACTTTCAAAAGGGCATGTCCTACCCCGGTCCGCCCTCAAACTTTCAAAACGGCACCTCCTGCCCTGTCCGTCCTATCTTTCAAAGGGAACCTCCTGCCCCTTCGCCCTTACCCTAGGGTGGTGATACTTAATAGGCGGCCCACTAGACAATCCAATGGCCCGCCAACAATAGTCATCATATTATGAAATACAGTGCATTGCATGTAAGATCAATCCAAATGAGATCGGTAAAATTCACAAAATACTCATTAATTTTGTTTTTTCATAGGCAGATCAGCTCACTAAAACATCGCAGCTTATCAAATAAAATGTTATCTTTAGTCCGCTGTAAATTGGACTCGCGACTTGTCAGAGGAAGGTGGATGGGAGAACCGCCGACATCTGACGTACATCCTTCTAATCGCGCACGCTCTTAACTTGTTTGTATTGAGGGTTTGTTTTGACTTTGTTTGTCACATGACGCTGGTTTTGCCACGCGATTGGCCCACGGCCTTAAACTGTTGTGAAATGATGGTTCTTCAACAAATTTAATTAAGAACTCTTGCAGGGATGCAGGGGGAAGTCTCCCCTTGCCCCCGTGGTTCCGACATCGCTGTGTATATCATTTCAAATATATACCACACTTAGCATGCATTTCTATCAACTTGACAGGCCCATGTCGTCGTACTCTTAAAAGATAATCTTTTACTTGATCATTAACTCTTCTGCCAATAAAAAGAGTAATCTTCTGCTGGTTTATCAATAAACATATAAAGTAAGCGTTTTATGAGATACGAATACGCAGGCAACGACCCGTCAATGAACTCGTCGTCGTCGTCGTGAGATACATTTAATTCTGACCTGATTCTTCTGACAAGTAACAAGTCTTCCAAGGGCGCCGTCCCGTCTTGTATAGCACAACTAGAAGTTTACGTTTCCTACCGGATATTTGTTGAGTCAGATCATGTGTGATGACCCTCTCCCCCCCCCCCCCCCCTCATCCCCACCCCACCCCCAACCCACCCCCACCACACCCCACCCCCACCCCCATCCCACCCCATCCACAATTTAGGTGACATGAGAATCGACATTCTTGCAACAATTAAGTTTGCACTACATTAATGTAGGCCTATTCAAAGTTAACTATATCAAACTTTGTCAGATTTGTAATAGTGCCAATTCACTGGTCCAAAGGCCCAATAGTCCGAAGGTTCAATTGTCCAAAAGAAAAAGTCCACTAGTCCGGAGGTTCACTAGTCCAAATGTTCACTAGTCCGAAGGCCCAATAGTCCGAAAGCCTGATGGTCCGAAGGTCCAAAAGTCTGAAGGTCCAATAGTTTGAAGGTTCAATAGGTTTAAAAGTCCAAGGTATACTCTAACTTGAACCCCAACCCTGATTTTTGGACTATTGGGCCTTCGGACTAGTGAATATTTGGACTAGTGAACCATCGGACCTTTGGACTAGTGGGCCTTTTCTTTCAGACTATTACACCTTTAGACTAATTGGCCTTTATTTCGGACTATTGAATTTTCGGACTAATGGGCCTTCAGACCAGTGGGCGGACACCGATTTATCAGCCATAGCTTTCAGTCAGTTCTCCAAATCTAGAGTCCAGTGTTTCTATCAATTATGCCTGGATAGGAAGTCGCCTCCCATCTTGCTAATCATGCCCCCACCAGATAATATTTATTTGACAAAATGAATCAATATGTTCTTATCTTTAAATTGAAGAAACTTTAAAGAAATTATCAAAGAAAAGTATCAATTATCCGATCATGTTAAGGATATGTACAGTAAATTTTGCACTTTCAAAATACCTCAACTTTAAATACATACAAGATGTGTACTGCCGCATATGCGCATATTCAACAGGCTATATAGTCCGCTTTCAAATTCCCCATTTCGTCTAATCCTTCGATTTGCCTTTTTGCTGCTCCTTGAAACTTCTGCAAAATCAAAATTGTGTTTTGATGATTCTTTTATTTTGTCACAATGAACCCTGCATGAAGTATAACTTTGAACAACTTCAGGATGTGAAAAAAAAAAAAAGTCATTCAAAGCTGATTTTTTTTGTTTATCTGTTTCTTACATAGCTGAATTCCAGACACCAACTGCACCGTCAGCAGGCGTTCCTTCTATTGATATACATGTCACTTATTTTTGTTACTTGACTTTCAAAACCATCCGTCAAACAAATTTCTGATGCTATTTACTGCAAATGCAAATCTTTATCTGGTTTTTAACAAAAAACTGTCATGACTTACCAGACTACAGGAGGTGTATTGAGTAACGTACCATGTCATGCCATGCCTCTGAGCTGGGAGTTGTCTGCTATTAGGCTATACTTAAAGATAAATGTTTGAGGTGGAGTGTTTATATACATATTTATTGCACGGGGTAAAGAGCTTTGGCCCGAGTAGAATGACCAGACTTTATTTTTTTCGCTTGAAAAAATGGACTAAACCAAATATTAAAGGTCGTGCATTACGTGAATTTAATGCACGGGTCACGACGACAATGCAAATACTCAATATAAATTTTACAAATTCCAGCATGCCAAATGGAAAATAAGTATGCAAGATAGATCCATCGATAATATTTTTCATCGATATCTAGAATTCATTGACATTCAAAGAGCAAAATGACAGTGAAAAACGGTTCGCTGGAACACTGGAAATATACTGCTTTTTTATTAACTTTTTTTCCTATTCTGAATTATTGACATTTATACATCCTGTTTGTTTTACTGCCTCTTAAATCCCTGTTTCAAATTTGTAATTAGTGTTCTTAAGTTTTAGGACATTGTCATCATTCCCTTGACGCCACCAATATCCTCCTCCCCTAACTCACTAGCCTATATTTCATGTATTTATCTTAACCAACTCCATCGTCGATATCTTCGAAAGACATTTGATTAAATATCAAATTTTTCACATTATGCGCGAAAACAGGATAAGGTCTGAAGGTAAATTGGGAGGAGGGGAGAGGAGGCAAATCATGAAATAAATCTTAATAGAAAATTATTAAGAAAAAGTCAGAAAAAACAAACAACATCAATTTTGAGAAAAATGTTGGATATTTTAAAGAAATACTTTGGAAATGTTGGGCTTTAATGTTTCTTCTGATATCTTGAGGACAAACTTCGTGAATTTTGAGAATTTTTTGGATAATTTGAGGAAAAACTGGATATTTTGAGAGAAAAACATTGAAAATTTGAAGAAAAAATCAGATATTTTGAGGAAAAACTTTCAGTATTTTGAGGAAAACCTTAAAAAATATTGAAAAAAAAAGTCAAATATTTTGAAAACAAACTTCTGAAATTTTGAAGCAAATGTTAATATTTCCAAGGAAAATTGTTTTTGAGAAAAAGTCGGATATTTGAAGAAAAACTTCAAATATGTTAAGAAAAACCATAAAAAATTTGTGGAAAAAGTCGGGTATTTCGAGGGAAAAAAAAAGGCTGAAATTTGGTAACCTTAAATAGGTCTAACTTTAAAACTCAAGATTTGGTTTTCGGAATTTTTGTGATCCTTTTAGCTGTACTCTTAAGACCAATCACATCATCAAGATTACCAAAACAATCCAACATATTGAATTTCTAGTGTGCATAAAAGTTAGGGGTGGCACTTTTTCGACTGACATAGTTTGAAAGCATGTACGATGACGGCATTATAAATTTTCGGGCGATAATGTGCCCCGAACTTCACTGGAAATTTTTTCAACTTTTATCGATCCGAAAATTACTGGTGAACTTTTTTCTCTTTTCTTCTTAAATTTTGCAGCCACAAAAAATTTTAGATCAATATATTTAGGACCAAAATAATGCAAAACAGGAAAATTTATACCAAGATGTACAAGAATTGGGAAATTTATAGATCATAAGTCTCGAAATAGGAAATTATTCACATCACGATCAGTCAAATGTATTAATCATGATTTTGAATATTTGTTGTCCCAAAAAATGTGAAAAGCAAATAAGTGGTCGTTATATGATTTAGTATGTTTTTGATCATTATTTTCTCAGCTGTATAAAATCAATTTAAGTCGCCTATATTTATTATTATACATTAGATATATCATTATAATTGACATGATTCAAAATCAAGTGTGCAAAATTCAAATTCACACTCTGTCTACGTCTTCAGCGAGTGAGAAGCAAAAACTCCGTATCAATGTTTTTTTTTTTTTTTTCCTTTTCACTGGATAAATTACAGGTGGCACACTGTTGAAATTTGGGTAAGTGGCAGATAGCAGCTTTTTGTTTGACTTTTTCCAACAAAAAGATAAGTTATAACATGGAGTTTTAAACTGAAAATAGATCCATGTTTATAACAAGAGGACTGGTCTTGAATATCTGAAAGAACAAGTTTTAACTTTGCAAAGAAGGGCATGTCAGTCCTATGACAAGAGGCCTATGCCTCGTAAGTTTGCCCTGGGCCAGATTTCAAAGATGCGCCATTAATGAAAGTTGGGGTGGCGTGCACACTCTAGAAAGACTTTCTTAAAATTTATTTTACATGATTATAATCAGCGAAAATAAAGGTTGATGGATATGAGGGCGGTGCCTTTTTTTCTTCAATATGAAACAGTCCAATGTAGGGTTGTTTAACCCCACATAACGTTTAAGAAAATTGTGGGGGGATGTGCCTCCTCTTCCCCCTAGTTCCGCCACCTCTGGTTCCAGTAAAGTGCTAAATGCCTGCAAGGGTAGTTCTTAGCTATGAACAATTATTTCTTAATAATGAACTTTGATATAAGTGGTCAAAGGGCACCTTCTGCCTTTTCCGCCCTTACTCATAGGGCAAAGGGGCAGTGGCCCCCCTTTCTCCCGTGGTTCCGACATCGCTATCTTCCCCATTCAATAATGATCATTGTTAATGATTGTTTTTGTGGAATTACGTCAAAGCACAAAAAAATCTAACACTGCCAGTCAGACAGGGGGGAGGACAAGTGGAAGGAAATGATACTAATATATGTAGTTTTCATTGCGATGAATTGTTTCATTAGCTTTGTTTAAGATTGTAGGTCTAAGACTCATTACTTGACAAAGTATAGGTGAAGAAAGGAATTTTATTTTTCTGGGGGCAGAAAGTGTCCGTTCTTACCATTTATCTCCATCCCCTTCCCCCACACCCAATACACCCAGCAAGCACACACTCATAAACTGATCACTTTTATAATAACTGGGAGTTTAACCAAAACAAAAAGAGAAACATTTTTCCTCTGAAAAGTGTGAGGCAGAACTAAAGAAAATTAGGAAGCAAGAACATTGTCATTAATAAAAGATTATTTGATGAAAGCTTCATTTCCCCTATGTAGGAAAGGAATTCCAAACAATATGGTTTGGTTTGGCTTGTTGATGTTCAACGGCACCACGACAGTCAGAGTCAAATATGCCGAGAGGGTATTAAAATCTAAGGTACTGGAGTTCGGACAGAGAGAAAAGAGAGGTGGGATATAGCGAGGAAGGGAGAGGAGGTGAATAAGGGGAAGAATTTAAGGTGATGAGGAAGGTCAGGCAGAGAAGGGAAGGAAAGGGAGGTTTAGATCAGGTGGAACTACTTGCTGTTGCGGAGAAATGTGATGAAGTTGGAGGTAGGATTGTTCTTGAAAAGATCGGAAATTGAGATGGAGGGGAAGAGGTGTGATTTGGAGATCAGGTATATGCAACAGGTTAAGAGGATATGCTTGATCGAGAGATCGGTGTTGCATGTAGGGCAGAGAGGAGCAGGGGAGCCAGAAAGTAGGTGAGAGTGGGTGAGAAAGGTGTGGCCGAGGCGGATGCGGGTGATAACAACGTCCTCCCTGCGGTTGCGACTGTGCAGGGGGACGCTGGTCCCGACTTTGGGTTTGATGGTGTGAAGTTTGTTACTGGTCTCGAGATTCCAGGAGTCCTGCCAGGTCTTGCTGGGGAAGCTGGAAGTGAAGAAATGGAGGTCTGAGTGCGGGATGGGAAAAGAAGAGATGTGAATTGACAAAGGTTTGTTGGCGGCTCTCTTATTGCTGAGAATGCCGACGTCGCTGGAGATCTAGAAAAAGATATTTTCCCCCTAAGGAGGAAAGAGCATAATATTTATTGAGGATTTGTAGGATGAGTGGATTGGACCAGAGAATGTTAAGGATGCCAGTGAGGACAGATTTAAAGTACGAGAAGATGACGAAGCAGGGGCGGAAGGAGAGTTCAACAAAGTTTAAGGCCAGGAGGATGGCCTTTGCTTCAGCAGAGTGGATGGCGGTTCCATCGGCAACCTTGAGGAGAGGGTGAGGCCGGGACATGCGGCGGCGGCTGCAGAGGAGCCTCCCGTGTGGAGCCGTCGGTGAAGAGGAAAGAGAAGTCGTGGAAATGTCTACTGAGTTGGCAGTATTTGGAGCGAAAGAAAGCTGGGTTATGTAGAGCTTTGGTGTAGGAAGAAAGGCCAAGGAAAACCTTGGGGGGATTAATAGCCCAGGGTTCCACAGATCGGTGAGGATATGAAAGAGAGGCTGGTCCTGGTGCACCTGAGGTCAAACTGGGGAGTTCATTGCCCTCTACGCGGAGACTGGTGATTGGGGTGGTATGAGTGGCGCCAAGATAGAGCCTTAGGACAGTGTTTTCAGTAACCTCGAGGTGCCTCAAGTAAAGTTTGCGGGTGGAGGCGTAGATGAAGCTGCCGTAGTCCAGCTTGGACCTGAGGAGGGAGTGTTATAAGGTGAGCAGGGCGAGACGATTGGCTCCCCAGTTAGTGCTGGAGAGGACCCTGAGGAGATTGGTTTTTTTGTGACAGTTGGTTTTGAGGGTGCTGATGTAGGGGAGATAGGAGAGCTTAGAATCGAGAGTGATTCTGAGGAAGCGAGAGCTGTCTTTACTGGGAATAATGGAATCTTTAGAGGGAGGCTGAGGTAAAGAAAGAAGGAATTGCTGTTGTTGAAGTGGATGAGAACAGTTTTGTCTTTTAAGAAGTTGAAGTCATTGGAGTTGCTCCAGTTAGCTAGGTTGTCCGGGCAGTATTGAAGGTTACTTTGGAGAGTCTGGAAGCACGAGGAGGACAAGAAGATAGCAAATTCATCAATATAAAGGGAGCAATTGATGTTTGGGGGGAGGAGGAGGCCTTAGTGATGCTATTGATGTTGACTCAAACAATGAGTCATCAATTGAGCCAAAATGTATTGAGGAATGAAGAAAAAGCCAGCTTAGTACATCATTCCAAATTTTTCAATTTTGAGTCCAGGTTAAAAATAGCAGCACTGTTAGTTAAATACCCTAGGTTTCATATACTTTGCATGTATCGAAAAATTGCAAAGATTTTGGACAACATATTAACAGTTTGGACTTATGCAACTGGGTCAGCTTTACATGGCTATAGGGCTGTTATATAGTTAAGAAGATTATTCCCTGATTATTTCTTCTGGGCTTGACTTTCACAGTAAAGTTATAAATTTGTGTTTGGTTGTTTCATAGAAACACATAGTTATTTATAGGTGGAGCAGCTCTTGCATCTGATATGACCTCACTTGGTTTCCTATATATGATTGATCAAAAATAGTCCACTAATGATACATATTTTTGACTAATTAGGCCAGAGATGTTAAAGTTGTAAAAACAGCCAACTTTGTAAGAAACAATCCACTGAAAAAAAGAAGTTATTTTTTATTTGTTGTAACTTACAGATAACACAGAATAATAGTCTCATATAGTCCCTACTTGCAATTACCAAGATATGTTCACATCCATTTCATTCAACCATGCATGAACTGTCACTTAAACCAAGCATAATAATAACTCATTGAAGAACAGCTCCCAACAGTTGTTTCATATATAGAGATAATTTTTAATCCCAGTATAACCCAGTACATATCACTGCAAATCCCCATACTATCTGATAACTGAATTGATTCATTGTTGGTGTCAATAGGATGACAGGTTTCTCCAAGCACTGCACTTGTGGCACTGAAAATACAAATAATACTGTCTGGGCCATACATTGCAACTCACATTACATTGTTGTAACGTTGTCATTTCCATGGTCTGGACTTGTTTTCAAGAAATTGTATAGGATACAATCTCAGAATTGTCTTTAATTAATAACCTTGTCTACCAAAGATTTAATTTTTAAATATAATTGGTATAATTGATGTTATGCCAGGTATAACTTGTTGAAATTAGGAAAAAACTTTTTGGGATGTCAAAATCTTATTAAAATTATACATGCTACCAGGTATAATGATTATCACTAAATTTATTGTTTAAAAATAAAATACAAAACACAGGAAAGGCAGGTACAAGGTCACAGGTATGTAGTAACTTTCTTTGCAGCGAGTGACGAGTTATCAAATGGCGAATTACACTAGTTGGCATCACAACCTAACCTTTTTCAATTCTGAATTGGCTTTTTCTGGAAACTAATTTAAATAATGTCACATGTCCAAAATACATTTGTCCATATTGGACCAATGGTATACTGGGGAAATATTATCGACAAATCAAATACTAAGGATTTTTTGCACATCTGCACAACCGTGCATGGTGTGAGACAAAGCGTATGAAAAAGATGCTTTTAAATGCTAAGCATATGTGCATCATACATGAAAGTAATATGTGTATCATACATGAAGGTAATATGTGCATCATACATGAAGGTAATATGTGCATCATACATGAAGGTAATGTGCATCATACATGAAGGTAATATGTGCATCATACATGAATGTAATATGTGCATCATACATGAAGGTAATATGTGCATCATACATGAAGGTAATATGTGCATCATACATGAATGTAATGTGCATCATACATGAAGGTAATATGTGCATCATACATGAAGCTAATAAGTGTATCATACATGAATGTAATATGTGCATCATACATGAATGTAATGTGTGCATCATACATGAAGGTAATATGTGCATCATACATGAATGTAATATGTGCATCATACATGAAGGTAATATGTGCATCATACATGAAGGTAATATGTGCATCATACATGAATGTAATATGTGCATCATACATGAAGGAATGTATACATGAATGTAATATGTGCATCATACATGAAGGTAAATATGTGCATCATACATGAAGGTAATATGTGCATCATAACATAAAGGTAATATGTGCATCATACATGAAGGTAATATGTGCATCATACATGAATGTAATAATATGTGCATCATACATGAAGGTAATATGCATCATGCATCATACATGAATGTAATATGTGCATCATACATGAAGGTAATATGTGCATCATACATGAAGGTAAATGTGCATCATACATGAAGGTAATATGTGCATCATACATGAAGGTAATATGTGCATCATACATGAAGGTAATATATGCATCATACATGAAGGTAATATGTAACATCATACATGAATGTAATATATGCATCATACATGAATGTAATATGTGCATCATACATGAATGTAATATATGCATCATACATGAAGGTAATATGTACATCATACATGAAGGTAATATATGCATCATACATGAAGGTAATATGTGCATCATACATGAAGGTAATGTGCATCATACATGAAGGTAATATGTGCATCATACATGAAAAATATGTGCATCAAAGTAATACATCATACATAATGTAAAATGTGCATCATACATGAAGGTAATATGTGCATCATACATGAATGTAATATGTGCATCATACATGAAGGTAATATGTGCATCATACATGAATGTAATATGTGCATCATACATGAAGGTAATATGTGCATCATACATGAAGGTAATATGTGCATCATACATGAATGTAATATGTGCATCATACATGAATGTAATATGTGCATCATACATAAAGGTAATATATGCATCATACATGAAGGTAATATGTGCATCATACATGAAGGTAATATGTGCATCATACATAAAAGGTAATATGTGCATCATACATGAAGGTAATATGTGCATCATACATGAAGGTAATATGTGCATCATACATGAATGCATCATACATGAAGGTAATATGTGCATCATACATCATACATGAAGGTAATATGTGCATCATACATGAAGGTAATATGTGCATCATACATGAAGGTAATATGTGCATCATACATGAAGGTAATAATGCATCATACATGAAGGTAATATGTGCATCATACATGAATATAATATGTGCATCATACATGAAGGTAATATGTGCATCATACATGAAGGTAAATGTGCATCATACATGAAGGTACATGTAATGTGCATCATACATGAATGTAATATGTGCATCATACATGAATGTAATATGTGCATCATACATGAATGTAATATGTGCATCATACATGAAGGTAATATGTGCATCATCATGAATATATGTGCATCATACATGAAGGTAATATGTGCATCATGCATGAAGGTAATATGTGCATCATACATGAATATAATATGTGCATCATACATGAAGGTAATGTGTGCATCGTACATGAATGTAATATATGTATCATGCATGAAGGTAATATGTGCATCATACATGAAGGTAATATGTGCATCATACATGAAGGTAATATGTGCATCATACATGAAGGTAATATGTGCATCATACATGAAGGTAAATGTGCATCATACATGTGCATCATACATGAATGTAATATGTGCATCATACATGAAGGTAATATGTGCATCATACATGAAGGTAATATGTGCATCATACATGAAGGTAATATGTGCATCATACATGAAGGTAATATGTGCATCATACATGAAGGTAATATGTAATATGTGCATCATACATGAAGGTAATATGTGCATCATACATGAATGTAATATGTGCATCATACATGAAGGTAATATGTGCATCATACATGAAGGTAATATGTGCATCATACATGAAGGTAATATGTGCATCATACATGAAGGTAATATGTGCATCATACATGAAGGTAATATGTGCATCATACATGAATGTAATATGTGCATCATACATGAAGGTAATATGTGCATCGTACATGAATGTAATATGCATCATACATAGGTAATATGTGCATCATACATGAAGGTAATATGTGCATCATACATACATGAAGGTAATATGTGCATCATACATGAAGGTAATATGTGCATCATACATGAAGGTAATATGTGCATCATACATACATGCATCATAATGAAGGTAATATGTGCATCATACATGAAGGTAATATGTGCATCATACATGAAGGTAATATGTGCATCATACATGAATGTAATATGTGCATCATACATGAAGGTAATATGTGCATCATACATGAAGGTAATATGTGCATCATACATGAAGGTAATATGTGCATCATACATGAAGGTAATATGTGCATCATACATGAAGTAATATGTGCATCATACATGAAGGTAATATGTGCATCATACATGAAGGATATGTGCATCATACATGAAGGTAATGTGCATCATACATGAAGGTAATATGTGCATCATACATGAAGTAATATGTGTAATATGTGCATCATACATGAAGGTAATATGTGCATCATACATGAAGGTAATATGTGCATACATACATGAATGTAATATGTGCATCATACATGAAGGTAATATGTGCATCATACATGCATGAAGGTAATATGTGCATCATACATGAAGGTAATATGTGCATCATACATGAAGGTAATATGTGCATCATACATGAATCATAATATGTGCATCATACATACATGAAGGTAATATGTGCATCATACATGAAGTGTAATATGTGCATCATACATGAAGGTAATATGTGCATCATACATGAATGTAATATGTGCATGCATCATACATGAATGTAATATGTGCACATGAATGTAATATGTGCATCATACATGAATCATACATGAATGTAATGTGCATCATACATGAATGTAATATGTGCATCATACATGAAGGTAATATGTGCATCATACATGAAGGTAATATGTGCATCATACATGAATGTAATATGTGCATCATACATGAAGGTAATATGTGCATCATACATGAATGTAATATGTGCATCATACATGAATGTAATATGTGCATCATACATGAATGTAATATGTGCATCATACATGAATGTAATATGCATCATGCATCATACATAATGTATGTGCATCATACATGAAGGTAATATGTGCATCATATGTATCATACATAATATGTGCATCATACATGAAGGTAATATGTGCATCATACATGAAAGGTATGTGCATATGCATCATACATGAATGTAAAATGTGCATCATACATGAATGTAATATGTGCATCATACATGAAGGTAATATGTGCATCATACATGAATGGTAATATGTGCATCATACATGAATGTAATATGTGCATCATGAAGGTAATATGTGCATCATACATGAAGGTAATATGCATCATACATGAAGGTAATATGTGCATCATACATGAAGGTAATATGTGCATCATACATGAAGGTAATATGTGCATCATACATGAATGTAATATGTGCATCATACATGAATGTAATGTGCATCATACATGAATGTAATATGTGCATCATACATGAATGTAATATGTGCATCATACATGAATGTAATATGTGCATCATCATACATGAATGTAATATGTGCATCATACATGAATGTAATATGTGCATCATACATGAAGGTAATATGTGCATCATACATGAATGTAATATGTGCATCATACATGAATGTAATATGTGCATCATACATGAAGGTAATATGTGCATCATACATGAATGTAATAATGCATCATACATGAATGTAATATGTGCATCATACATGAAGGTAATATGTGCATCATACATGAATGCATCATAATGAATGTAATGTGCATCATACATGAATGTAATATGTGCATCATACATGAAGGTAATATGTGCATCATACATGAATGTAATATGTGCATCATACATGAATGTAATATGTGCATCATACATGAATGTAATATGTGCATCATACATGAAGGTAATATGTGCATCATACATGAATGTAATATGTGCATGTGCATCATACATGAAGGTAATATGTGCATCATACATGAAGGTAATATGTGCATCATACATGAAGGTAATATGTGCATCATACATGAATGTAATATGTGCATCATACATGAATGTAATATGTGCATCATACATGAAGGTAATATGTGCATCATACATGAATGTAATATGCATCATACATAAAGGTAAAATGTGCATCATACATGAAGGTAATATGTGCATCATGCATGAATGTAATATATGTATCATGCATGAAGGTAATATGTGCATCATACATGAATGTAATATAATATGTGCATCATACATGAAGGTAATGTGCATCACATGAAGGTAATATGTGCATCATACATGAAGGTAATATGTGCATCATACATGAATGTAATATATGCATCATACATGAAATAATATGTGCATCATACATGAAGGTAATATGTGCATCATACATGAAGGTAATATGTGCATCATACATGAATGTAATATGTGCATCATACATGAAGGTAATATGTGCATCATACATGAAGGTAATATGTGCATCATACATGAAGGTAATATGTGCATCATACATGAATGTAATATGTGCATCATACATGAAGGCAATATGTGCATCAAACATGAAGGTAATATATGCATCATACATGAATGTAATATGTGCATCATACATGAAGGTAATGTGCATCATACATGAAGGTAATATGTGCATCATACATGAATGTAATATGTGCATCTTACATGAAGGCAATATGTGCATCATACATGAAGGTAATATGTGCATCATACATGAATGTAATATGTGCATCATACATGAATGTAATATATGCATCATACATGAATGTAATATATGCATCATACATGAAGGTAATATATGCATCATACATGAAGGTAATAATGCATCATACATAATATGTGCATCATCATGAAGGTAATATGTGCATCATACATGAATGTAATATGCATCATACATGAAGGTAATATGTGCATCATACATGAATGTAATATGTGCATCATACATGAAGGTAATATGTGCATCATACATGAAGGTAATATGTGCATCATACATGAATGTAAATGCATGCATCATACATGAAGGTAATATGTGCATCATGAATGAATGTAATGTGTGCATCATACATGAAGGTAATATGTGCATCATACATGAAGGTAATATGTGCATCATACATGAATGTAATATGTGCATCATACATGAATGTGCATCATACATGCATCATACATGAATGTAATATGTGCATCATACATGAAGGTGCATCATAAGGTAATATGTGCATCATGCATGAAGGTAATATGTGCATCATACATGAAGGTAATATGTGCATCATACATGAAGGTAAAATGTGCATCATACATGAAGGTAATATGTGCATCATACATGAAGGTAAATGTGCATCATACATGAAGGTAATATGTGCATCATACATGAATGTAATGTGCATCATACATGAAGGTAATATGTGCATCATACATGAATGTAATATGTGCATCATACATGAATGTAATATGTGCATCATACATGAATGTAATATGTGCATCATACATGAAGGTAATATGTGCATCATACATGAAGGTAATATGTGCATCATACATAAAGGTAATATGTGCATCATACATGAAGGTAATATGTGCATCATACATGAAGGTAATATGTGCATCATACATGAAGGTAATATGTGCATCATACATGAATGTAATGTAATATGCATCATACATGAAGGTAATATGTGCATCATACATGAATGTAATATGTGCATCATACATGAATGTGATATATGCATCATACATGAAGGTAATATGTGCATCATACATGAAGGTAATATGTGCATCATACATGAATGTAATATGTGCATCATACATGAATGTAATATGTGCACCATACATGAAGGTAATATGTGCATCATACATGAAGGTAATATATGCACACATTTTTTTCACAACTTTTCCTCCAGCAAGTGCAGCTGATTGGTTGGGTAATTAAAGGGAAAATTCACCCAGCAGTTGATTGGTTGGGTAACAAAGGGAAAATTCACCCAGCAGTTGATTGGTTTGGTAACAAAGGGAAAATTAACTCAGCAGTTGATTGGTTGGGTAACAAAGGGAAAATTCACCCAATATTTGTTGATTGGTTGGATAAAGGGAAAAATTAAACGAGCAGTTGATTGGTTGGGAAACAAATGGAAAATTTATCCAGCAGTTGATTGGTTGGGTAACAAAAGGAAAATTCCCCCAAGCAGTTGATTGGTTAGGTAACAAAGGGAAAATTCACCCAGCAGTTGATTGGTTGGGTAACAAAGGAAAAAATTAACCCAGCAGTTGATTGGTCGAAGTACTAAAGTAATCACATTCGGCTAAACTTGGTTTAAGCCAGAAATTTGTAAATCTATACACAGCAGAGACAGGTTAGCTTCATAAACTTTTTGTAATTTTTTTATATTTATTAGTGAATATTGCAATACTTTGTACACAACTGAAGACTCATTCATTACAGAAGGCCAAGCAATGGGTATAATTATTGTGCAAATGAGAAAAAGAAACAATGCAAATAATACTGACAACTTACCTTGGCCACACATAATCAAGTTATACATAACAATAGTAGACAAATTATTAATCTATTTAGTTATTGTGACATGTCTAATTTGATAAAGGCTGACCAATAAGAATGATCATCATTAAGGTTAAGCTTTTATGCACACATGAAGAAGATAATTATACAAATCATGACTTTTCATCTTTAAATTACTGTAAAGTGC
The DNA here is from genome assembly GCA_020152595.1 of Chiridota heheva. Classification (NCBI taxonomy): domain Eukaryota; kingdom Metazoa; phylum Echinodermata; class Holothuroidea; order Apodida; family Chiridotidae; genus Chiridota; species Chiridota heheva. The sequence continues at coordinate 403,719 of JAIGNY010002621.1, forward strand.
CTTTTGGAATGAATGAAAATTTCCCAAATTTTAAACTGTAGAGAACAATTCTTGTTTGGTGTTTAGGTCAAATAACAATGAAGATTTCATTTTGTTACCAATTCTTACTCTGATAAAGTAAAGTTAAGCAACAATAAAGATTTCAAACAGAGAGGAAAAGCCTTCTTCTTTTTGTTTTGTTCACAATTCCTAGAAAATCATAAATCCTAGACAAGAAAGTCAAGCAACAATAAAAAACTATAACTGTTGAACAGTATTTTTGCATCCAGTTCCAAAATCCAAGTACAAAACAACAGCAAAATTTATGATGTATAACAACAGGTGAAATCAATTCAAATTTTATCAGCTTTAAATGAATAGGAGTTATTTAAAATCTGAAATAAAAACTTCATACTAGTTTTATCAAAGCTACAAATAAGATTATACAACATTTTCTTATCAAATACTAAATGTACAATGCTTCTGTACATAAAAATAAAATAACTTGTACAAATTCAGAAATACAACAGTATTTAACAAACTGAATGAAGGCTTTGCAGCCAAATAAACATCTTGAAATCCATACCAAAACAGTTTGATATAAAGGCAGTTAGTTATTGATCAATTTCCTCTGAAAAATCAATTTATCATAATAAATTTAATTAAAAGTAATACCTAATTAATTTTCAAGATATTGGTTTGCTTTTGCAATATACCAGCACATACACACCACAGTTTTGGCTTTCAGCAAAATGCTTTTTCTAATAGATGTTCCAGATAGGCCTATCATGGATCAATTGGGTGAGCGAGAATTTGACCAGTGGCCTTTAACATTCTAAAATGCAAATAAACTTGATTTCAATAACCTTGAAAATAAACGCCCATATTTCACCAACATGCTATCTGCAGATTAAAGCTATGGATCTACACCTGAAATACACTCAATAAAAAGATGTATCAATGCATTAAGATTATCATATTGGATGAAAACAGGAAACATTAGCATAATCAATTCTTTCAGGTGATAAGTTGAGCAACAGTGTCAATCACAAATTTTTTTTTATGGCATAGTTAATGGAACAGAGCCATTCATAAGTGCCAATTTCAATTGCTAAAATCTACACCATTTCCTACATAACACATTCAGACAAATGCAGAAACAAAAAGCAATCACACATTTCATTAATACAAAATTTGTCATTTATAAAAGTTTGCAGAAGTAAACTATTATATGTGAGTGACAAATAGATTTAGAATTTCAAAATAAATTTAAGACTTAATAAAGAAGAAACTATCAACCTGCTACAATCTTTTAAAAAACTTTCATTCATCTCAAAAAAGGTAAAAATTGAAGTATAAGCTTTGTATAAATACCTGTACAATTCACCACAGGGATATCTAAATTTACTGTTGAGGATAAAATTTGTTCAAAATGTACCCCATTTCCACAAATTCTTTAAAAATATCTTTTTCAGGAAGAAATTTCATCTTAACAAATACAAATAATAATGTGATGAATAAAAAGAAAGCAATTGTCATTTGTCAAGAAAATAGTATTAACAAAATAAAACTTTTGTATAAAACAAATATCATTCACACCACAATACAATGCATTGTGATATTACTAGAAACAAAACAATAATATTCTTCCTAAACAAATAATTATAATAATACTTTAGATTAATATTAGATGTTAAGATGAGTAAAGAAATAAGTTTTCAATGACACAGTATGCTAATTCATCACCCCAAAATACAACTACCTCAGTTCATCAGAATAGCTCCTTACCAATCATTCCTGTATCAAATTAAACTCTTAATACTTTATTGTTCAAAACTTACTGAAGATAAATTTTCATGATTCTAAAAACAATTAACTTATCTGAGTTAGATGATTGACAACTTTTTCAACCAATCACCACATGAATTTTCCTAGCAACAAAATTTGCGTAACTAAGTGGGGTAAAGTTTTTATGCAATACTGGTACAGGTCAGCTAGCTAACGGCACGAGCTTATGAAGTCAATGCAATATACTGTACAAAACAAATTTCTGCACACACAGACCGAGTGACAACACAATGATGAACAAAAATTGCACCTACGGGCACGCTACGGGCTTTGTGAATCTTGATTCCCATTACCCAGAATGGTAAGCAAATGGAATTTTGTTTATTCTTTTGCTCAAAACTCTTAAGATCCAGAGACATAGATCAAAACTTACGGCAGGCCACATGAACATGCACAATGTCAATGCATTGGTAATGCATGATTGTGGGTTTGAGGTTTGTTTGCCCCACCTAGTTACCACATTGCTATGTTGAGTGTGGCTTATTTCTTAACTCAAGAGACGTTAATTTGTAGGAAGATTTTTGATGTTTTCATGGTTCAAGTTTAACAGATAGTGTTCAAATATGATCCTCTTGTGTGTTGAAGAAAGAAAGAAAAACAATTACAAAAATATCAGTCTATTAATAAACTATTCAATATTAGTCTATTAATAAACTATTCAATATCAGTCTATTAATAAACTATTCATTATATCAGTTTATTAAAAAACTATTCAATATCAGTCTTTGAATAAACTTCAATATCAGTTTATAAATAAACTATTCAATATCAATCTATTAATAAACTATTCAAAATCAGTCTATTAATAAACTATTCAATATCAGTCTATTAATAGACTATTCAATATCAGTCTATCATTAAATTATTTAATATCAGTCTATTGATAAACTATTCCAATATCAGTCTATTAATAAACTATTCGTTATCAGTCTATTAATAAACTATTCAATATCAGTCTAATAATAAACTATTCAATATCAGTCTGTTAATAAACTATTCAATATCAGTCTATTATTAAACTATTCAATATCAATCTATTAATAAACTATTCAATATCAGTCTATTAATAAACTATTCAATACGAGTCTATTAATAAACTATTCAATATCAGTCTATTAATAACCTTATTAAACTCATAGATAAATTTGTTTACAAAAAGCTTAAATCACCACCTTATATTCTGTTTAATATTATTATGCATTCTATTGACATCATTGTGCATTCTATTCACATTATTGTGCATTTTATTGATATTATTGTCAAACCTTTGTAACTTAAATCTTTACTGGGTATATGGTACAATACTTGCAAAATATAACCATTGAAGTAATAGAGATTTACTACAAAAAATGCAACAAAATACTTTGATGCAGTGAAAATAATTCAAATGGATTTCAGTGAGATGCACTTAAAGGAAAGGTATCGTCCCATCAATACATTCAGAAATGAACGTCGCCATGCTGCTAACGTCACTTCTGTTTTTCAAATTTCCTTATTGATTGCGGGAAATCTGTGATGTTATCGATAACAAATGTAGGCCACTATGTTAGGTCCTGGGTTGTGTGATCGACAACATTACAGATTTCTCGCGATAAATAGGGGAAATTGAAAACTGGAAGTGACTTTACCAGCACAGCGGCGTTCACTTCTGAATGTATTTACGGGACGATGTCTTTCCTTTAAAATGTAAATGAAATAATGATGTTACCTTCTTTAATAGACTGTCTATATCTGTTATTTAAATGTTTGGAGAATATTACAATATCTTATAACTGGAACATGATATTGAAGAGTTTTCTTCCAGTTTAGTTTTTCCATCCTCTCTTATACAATATGAATGAACATGTCTGATCTCTGTAACTAAATCTTTAAATTAAGAAATGACCTCATGGAACATAGCAACAACTTTGTCTGTATGACAGTCAACGAAGGACAAACCAGAATATAATATAATTTATGAGAGGAAAATAGTAATTTAAAAAGTTTATTAACCTTTAAAAGGAATATTCCTGTAAATTTTCATATATATGATTGAGGACAATAAAAGAAACAATTTGGTGCAAAAATCACGATATCTTATTCCGTTTAGGAGTAATTGCATTTCAAATTTTGTGCAAGTGTGTTGAAAAGTGACCTCACTATGTACAGGGTGATGTCATAAAGGCAGATCCAAGACAATGTTTTGTGATGTCATAAAGGCAAATCCAAGACAATGTTTTGTGTATTTCTTGATAATTGCCTCTTTCCAAATTACTGGAAGCATTTTTTGTTCATTATTGAGATGGGGCACTTTTGATAAAAACATGTTTTGGCCATCTGCTCATGAACCTTACACTCTTAGGTAAAAGAAAATCATCTTCTATCATGGTCAATTTCAACACACTCGCACAATCTTTAAAATACAATAACCTCTAAATGGAAAAAGATAACAACATGATTTTTGCAACAAATTGTTTCTTTAATAGTCGACTATCATATACATGAAAATGAAAATCCAATTCGTTTAAAGTATTGAAAATTACGCTTTCAAATCACCTTCTTTAATCTTTTTAAATCATGAAAATTCTTCTTTCAAACAAAAAGAATAAATCTCTCAATACCACATTCTGTAAAACAAGCCCATCAAAAGATATCTGGGATATATATAATGCCCCTACCAGGAATGTCTAAAACAATACAGCAATATTGCAGGTACCAAATTCTTATCTGTTGCTAGAGTTACTCACAACCAGCAGCAGAAAATATATCCATTTCCAATTCAGTAAACTGAAATGCTTATAAAAATAAGTGCAAATGCATTTCTTACATATGTTCCCTAGCTGTTTGTATTATCAGCTAAATCCATCCAAGCCATTAGGCTCATTGAGTCGGTGCTAATTCCCGGTTTCCATGGCGCAAGTGGAAGAGAGTACATGACTCCCCCTGGATGGGATGCCAGTCCATCGCAGATTAACTCCCCAGCAGTGCTGGTACTCATTTTACAGCTAAGTGGACTGAAGCAAGTAGAGTAAAGTGTCTTGCTCAAGGACACAATGCAGCGCTCATGATGGGCATCAAACTCGGTACCTCTCGAATACGAGCATGACTCCTTAACCAAACTGAGCCACAGCACCTCTTTGTATTATACACTATGACAATTTATGTCTAGATGGCATACACCTATACGGACATGATTGTTCAAATTTGTTACATGAAGGAAGGTTGACTTATCATTTATCAAAACTAATTGTGACACGTAACCATTTTAGGGATCATAAAGCCATGTGGATCATACATGGTTGTACAAAGAAAAAAATGCTACCTCATAATGCAACTAGTTGTAAAATGTCAGCTTTAAGACAATTATTTAAAGAAAAGATTTCTACACTTTCGCAAAAGTGAAATACTCAATGGCCCAGAAAAATATTTGTATCCTTGTCTTTTATATCAAGTGCGATAGCATACACTAGTAGCTAATACAAATCAATGTTTAACCAAAATTTCAGAAAAGAAAACACCTATAGTACATTACCTTGACGGCTATCATCTGATTACTTTTTCACATTTAGTTTGCTTATTGCAAGCAAAAGAAAATAAATTAAATGACCCCACCCCCTTCCCCAGAATAGAGATGACTGTATATCACAGAGGCAGACAGACCAGACCTACTAGTCATTTTTACAGAGATATGGACTCTAAACACATGAAATTTAAGTATCTTGCTTATAATGCCCTTGACGCAAATCAATCCCACTACCTTTGTAATACAAGGAGTAATGTTCTAAACACTGTACTTTCACCATACAGGTATTATCCTAAAAAATGCTCAGATAGATATAGTAACTAAAGAGCAACACAAACACTGTTACATGCATTTTAAATAAATATGAAATGTCATACACATTTTCAAAGGGAATTTAAAAGAAAAAAAAAGTCACAAGTATTTTTACTCTGGAAAATTCTTTAAAGTTAATAGCTTTGTTATTGATAGGTGTGAACACTTATGATTGGTTTGTATGCCATTTCTGCCACAACAAGTTTGGTTGAGCTTTAGAGGCTGATAAACATCACCATAAGAAATAAAACAGGATTAGTAATAAACAAATGCAGTCTCTCCCTTAAATTATGTAGAATTCTTTTATACCTGACACACTGGTGTTGTTCTTAAATTATGTAGAATTCTTTTATACCTGACACACTGGTGTTGTTCTTAAATTATGTAGAATTCTTTTATACCTGACACACTGGTGTTGTTCACCAAACATTTTGAAAATGTTATGATGAAAATAGTATTTTGGAAATTTTATGATAAAAAGAGTACATTGGACTTCCATTAATATCAGATGCCCACCAAATGAAATAACTTGAAAAAGACAGAAATCTAATATCGCATTGTAAAATCATCTAAAGCTCTTCCAAGAAATTTCATTTGCAAGAAAGGCTTTTGGAAATGAACAGTCAAATATTACTATATAAATTATTGATATCTATAAAATTCAAATAATTCACCAATGCGCATTAACAGCATCCACACACTTCCTGCAATTGGATTCAGGGTAGCAAAAAGGAATATGCAAAACAGCAGGAAAAATGGTAACACAACTTCTTTCTTCGATTGTAAAAATGTTTGAATGAAAGTCTTTATCAGCACCATTCATAGGCACAACACACCATTGCTACACGCAGGCGATCCAATCAGCTGCAGACAACCCTTTATACCGTACAATATAAATCTCCTTTGCACAATGCAATAATATTCAAAGGAATGGACATATGTAAATCGAAATTCTATTATTAGGGAATTGAATAGCATTGAATGGCAGTGAATATTCTGCAGCAAAATGTTACCAGAATAGGACATTAACATTGTAAATGAGTTGCAAATTTCAATATAATTATTCAGTATCGCAGTCAGAATGTTTAAAAGGTACCAAAAATTTATTTGAGGACTAAATGAATTAGCAATCATGAAAAGAAAAGAAAAACACTTTAAATTACTGGACTGAATGAATTAGCAATCATGAAAATAAAATAAAGACAATTTAAATTACTATCTCAAGTAATTAGAAGTTCATGAAAAAATTTATTGTGGGAGAAATTTACAGCTTGAAGAAAATTCTGTATTACGGAAGTGCTTCTCACTTGCATTTCATTTATGTTCATTTCACAGGTGGAATACATTAATAGTTTTGACAGCACTCTTTATTTACATCTCTAGTTCATTTTTTTCCAATTTCCTGGTTTTACAACAAAGTGAATCCCTGTGCTGATAAAGAGATGTTTACTCTTTTTGATGTATTTTTGTACAACATATGCTTGCATCATATCTAGGATACATTCACTGGCTCTGGACACAGCTTTGGTATTTGCTTAGTTAAACCTGTGTCAAAACTTTGATCTGGAGTTACATAACATCAGAATAATATCAACTTGTCTTCATGAATGAAGCATGTAAATGCACATCTATACTGACATCGTCTGAAAGAAAGAACATATTGTTTCATTCCAAATTTGTCATAAGAGACATGGAATAAGAACTCATTTTAAGTCTGACACATCACAGATGACAGCAAATGTGTCAAAAACCAGCTGGAGGCTTGTGACATCTGAGAAACAGTCACAAGATGTTCAACCCTTCTGTTTATGGGAGCCTTACCCATAACCAAATGAGTTAAACCCTTCATATGCACCCTTCACGTGAGGGATGCACCCTTCACACAAGGGACACCTGGAATTCATCACTTCCCTCAGGTTTATTTTCAACAGATACTGGTATGGGTGTATTTCCATTCTGCATCAAACCCACCCTTTCATCAGCCAAGCGATCACTGTTGTGGTTGTTGTTTGCTACGTTACACTTTCCACTCACTGATTTGGTTGGTGGTGAATAAGGGAACTCCCTTTCTTCTTTCTGTCACTGCCCCCGCTTGGCTTGCCATTATGCACTGTTAATTTCTTGTCTAAGAGCCTATACGGTGTACCCCTTCTTTTGTCTTTCTTTGTCACAACTACTCCATCAATGTTTTCTGTCAAGCTTGAAGCAGATGAGCTCCTGCTGGAAGTGTCTGACATGGACTGTTCACTTTCTACTGATCCATCGTAACTTATGGAGTGAGGTCTCTCACTGTTTCCATTTACAAGGAGATTCCCATTATCATATGAAGCCCCAATTGAATCCTCATCTGACTTGGCAATGCCTGTCTCTACTCTCGAGGAAGGACCAGAATCAGGAATAAAGACAGCTACCATCTTTTTTCTCTGACCATTGGCATCGGGAGTTAACGGAAGACTAGAAGGCCTTTTATTTGAGACAGGTGACACACTTTCATGACCACCACTGTTGTTTGCCTCCCCTGTATATAAGTGTGAAATGTTGCATGGGGCGTCTCCAGCAGTAACTTGCTCATATGAAGGGGGAGCTCTTTCAGCTGCCCTGGCTAATTGTCTTTGCCTGTTGATATCTCCTTTATGTGGATGGGCCACAGTTGACCTCTGGGAACGCCTTCTGTTTTCACCTGATAGGTTGTCTGTCATTTGGTGTCGGCTCAATGGAGGGGGCATTTCATTGACCATCAGTCCTTGGACTGGGAGACACTGTTGGCTCACTGGCATTGGACACCTCCTGATGACCTACCTCTTGATTTGACACAGGTTTGTGCAATGGACCATACTTAAGATCTGTTGTATACCTTTCAATGCTGTCATCAGAGTGATGAATATTCTTGGGGTCAACAGATTGACCTGCACTACTTAAATCTATCAAATTTAACTCAGATGGTGAAGACAAGCTGGTGCTGATAGTATCAGGTGACAACAACATTTGTCTCTCATTTTTCTCCATGCCTCCACTTAACGGTTTATCATGCCTCCGGGTCAGTTCAAGTGGTACTTCAGAAGCGGTTCTGATTTCTTGACCATACCCTTCATTGGGGATAAACGTTTCCGTCTCCTCAGTCAGTCTTGGGCTTGTTAAACTATTGTCTGTATGAGATGCTGGTATCTGTGACATGGAGTTGATTGTAGGGGGTCACTGAGCGGTGCTTGTCCCATAGCACCATAAGTTCTATAATCCTCTCCTCCACACAAAGGGCTGTAAGTCTAGCCTCTGCATCATGGTCCCAACATTCTTCTATGGTTCCCTTCAAAGAGCGCAATGCCTGTATAAACAAAGAAAAGAAATTTAAATTCACATTGTTATACAACACAACAAACACTCTAAACCAATCATAAAGGCAAATAACAAACCAAGAAGGAATTACTTTTTAAAGGAAAGAACATTTCAAATGATCCTTCGAGGTAGATTAATGTACAAACCTCCCCTAACCCTACAATATATTATAATTTTCAAATTACAAGTACAGATAAAATGCTTTTGACTTCACTGCTTCTTCATGTTAGTTAACCCTTACTCTACCAGGGCTTTGAAAAATGTGACCCCAATTTTTTGTAACTTTTTTTCTCCATTTATATGCATTTTTGACAACCTTCCTTTCACTACAAGTTTGGTTGGAATAGAAGCTAAGATATTGATCTTTTGAGCAATGAAAGCCAAAATAGGAAAAATTGGACAAAAATGTGCAAATTAAGCAACTATTTGCTAAATTTGATCATGCAAATGGCAAATATTTGCTCAAGTATAACTTCTTGTCAATATTGAAAACAGAGATATTTGTTACATATTTAGATTCTTTATCAAATTTCCTTTCCAATGATGCTAATCTAGAATTTTTAGAAAGAAAGAAAAGATAAAAAACACCAAAAATGATTTTAGTGAAATGACCCCTGAAAACTGCAGCAGAAATAGTATAATGCAGTAGTCACGGTGAGACTCGAACCTGGAACGCTCGCATGCTGGCCGTGTTCAGATCCACTACACCAAATGATCATTGAAAATGCTGTGGTGAAATTTAATTATTATAGGAAAGGGTCCAAATAGAGGGGTATGCCTGTATTTATATATCAAATAAAAGGAAATTGCAAGCACTTCCGAAGGGTAGTTCAACGAAGCATGTGCGATGTACGGTTTTGGTACACAATTTTTTTTTATAAATAAAACGGGTCCAAAGTGGCAGAAATACATCAAATTTTGAAGAAATTTCTCCAGATCAAAAGATTGCAGGTAGGGATTATACAAATTAGACCAGGAATCCATAATATCATGCCTTAGGATCTGCATGTTTGATTTTGAAGCAAAATTATGTTCTTGAAGTTATTGTAAGATTTAAAATAAAAAAATGCCAATTTTTAAGTTTTACCTTTTTTGAAGCTACTTTTTCCCAATTTTTTTTTAATATGACCCCTATAAAAAAAGTTACATTTTGTAAAAAGAAATATCCAAGTTATTCGAAATGATACCAAGATTACTCCTATGGTTTAAAAACGGCAATAATATCGCCACGTGGTAAAGGGTTAAGTTAAATCCATACTAGAGCCATGAAGGCCCATCAGGCCAGAGCTTAAACCCCGGTTTCCTTGGCGTAAGCGGATGAGAGCACATGGCTCCCCCTGGACAGCACGCCAGTTCACCACAGGTCAACTCCCCAGTGCTGGAATTCATTTTACAGCTGATTGAACTGGAGCAAGCAGAGTGAAGTGTCTTGCTCAATACACAATGCAGTATTCACGACAGAAATCGAACCCAGTACCTTTCGCATACGAGCATACCCATTAACTACTAAGCCACTGCACCTACTCTTCATGTTAGTGGTGAAGATCAATTGATGTAAGAGGTTTGAAAATTACCAACACTTCAAAAATATACATTTTTGTCCAGTGTCTAAACTATAACCAGTTGTGAAAGCTATGAAAAAAAATAATTATGTGACTTCAAAATTTGACATCCCTCCAAATATGAGTTTCTTCATGGACCAATCATGAGCAATATAAACTTCAACTTTCTTTGACAGTGAAGATTATAAATATCTAATGGTAATAATCATATCACATCAGCCCATATTAATGTACATATTATTGTTTGTGCAACATTTGCTCATTAAACTGAGATTAACCTCAAATTATTGTTTAAAAGCATTTGTCTGTTTGTACCTCCGCCTGTCCGCCAACAAAGTTGGATGGTAATTATGTTTTCACCTGCAAATGTTTGTCTGTCTGTTATCAACATACCTCAAGAGCTGTTGATTAGATTTTGATTAAAATCATAGCGTGTGGTTTTGTTATTGCTTAAGGAAGAAGTAATTCAAATTTAAGACGTATTGGTACAAGGGAAGGGCAGAAATGGAGGGGTGGGGATGTTTTAGGATGAGGTTTATAAAGACTTAGTTGAAACTTTCCAATGAAATGTGGTAAACAATGAAATCATGTCACGAAAGGTTATCTAAATAATCAATTTTCTGGACTCAAAAGAAAAGAAAATCGAATAGTCTTTGGTATCAAAGAAAATAAAAACAATGGGTTTCTGCCATGAATAGAAATGATGGATTGGGAATCTTGAATGAAAGGAACTCAAACAATGAACTGAAAATAATGACATGGTCTTGAAAGATAATCCCTAAGTGTTTAGAATGCAAAATATCAATACAAATAAAACCTTCCTGGGCTTAGGATTTCTTAAGTAGATTGTAATGGGTATGGGAATCAAATGAACTCTATCAAATTATTTTGAACATATTGGAATTGCAACAGAGGTGGAGGTACAATATGCACTCTACAGAGAATGCACTCTACAGAGTGCTAAGAATCTAGGTTTTTTTTTTCATTTGAGTCGCAGAGAACTACTTTTAAGCCAATCTACATAATTCAAAACAGCTGTTCATACAAAAAGGAGGTAGATATTGTCAGTATTGCCTGTTTATAACTGTTTAAAACTTGAGTTGAGGCACCACCTAAATCTTAAAGACAGCTTTTAAACTCAAAATAGTTACTCATTAAAGATAGGCGAGTGTAAAGAACTGCCACCAGAAGACAACAATTGTTCACTGCCTTTGTAGCATGTGAGCAAGTCGGGGATATGATTCATGATCTTCTATAAAGAACAGTGACCCTTTCTTGCAGGCAAGACAACTGCATTATTACATTAAACCATACTCCACCAAGGGTTTAAAATATGTGAGCCAAACTTTCGTAACTTTTTTTCATAGGAATTTTTCATAACTTTCCTTTCTTTTTGTTTAATTACAAGCTTGGTTTTAATGAAAGCTAAGGTATAATTATCTTTTGAGTAATGGAAGCAAAATTAGGAAAAATCGGACAGATATATGCAAATTAAGCAATTTTTGGCCAAAATCAGTCAACAAATCTTTGCACGAGTATAATTTCTTGTGAATAATAAAAACAGAGTTGTGTGTTACATATTAAGATTCTTTATCAAATTTCCTTTTCAATGATGCTAATCTACAACATTTAGCTAGAAGGAAAAGATGAGAAAACACTAAAAACAATTTGAGCCAAAAGATCCCCGAAAACCGCTGCAGAAAAATGACAGTGCAGTAGTCTCACCAAAGGCTCGATCCTGGTGCGTTCGTGTGCTTGTCTGCATTGAAAACTGCTACACTATGTAGTCATTATTTACTCAAAGGTGAAATTTAATTCTTATACTTTTGGGTCAATTTAGAGGGGGTATGCCTTTATTTATATTTTAAATGAAAGGAAATTTTGAGAAGAATCGAACGGAAGTTCAATGAAGCTATGCGATATACGGTTTTGATACACAATTTTTTGAAAAAATATTGACAAAAATGGCATAAATTCATGAAATTTTGAAGGAAATTCCCTAGAAAAAAAGATTGCAGATAGGTATAATAAAAATTTGACCAGAAATCAATACTATCATGTCTTGGGACTTGCGTGTTTATTTTAAGCAAAATGTTATCTTAAATTTTGGAAAGTGTATACAAAAATATAAAAAAACACTTTGCAACATTTTTTAGCAATTTTTGAGTTTTACCCATTTTCAAGATACTTTTCCCAAAAAATCTTTCATATAAATCCTATAAAAAAGTTACATTTTGTGAAAGAAATATTTCAGTACTTTTAAATGATACTAAGAGTACTCATACAGAACTTTCATGAAGTCCTGCTTAATTTTTAGAAAAAGGTTGATTAAAAACAGCAATATATCGTCACGTGGTAGAGTAAGGGTTAAATGGAATAAAACAGGAAATGAAATCAACAAATTCCTAGCCCACAAATCATATTGTCACTATTGACTACACAGCATTTTATCAGCTGGGGAAAGTACATATCAATATCATATTATGTGCTCAAATGGCAAATGAGTTCACTGACAGCACAGGCTTCTTTTATAGGTGACATAAATGGAGAGCACTAGTCAAATTCCAAACACAATCTATTGGGAGAAAATTTATTATGATTAAATCAATCAAATTGATAGTAACACCAGTTTTTAATAACCTTAGCAATACCCATTAACCAGAGTTGGAAATACACTTTCTAAAGGTTCTGAATATTAATGTAGTAAATACATCTTTATAAGTGCACACTACTTTACCACACATGCTCCCTCTTTCAATTTAATGTACTATTCACTGCACAATTACATTAGGAGACATTCTTAGAGCAATGAACCCGAAACATTGTGGCCGCAACCTTAAGTTATTACCGCACAAACGCATATACTGTTGCTGGCTCAAGATAAAAAATAAAGTAAATGTTCTTTCTACTAAAAAATCTTTTTTTTCTGAAGAAAAAAAAAAAAATGTTCCTTCCCGCAAATTTCTGTTCTTCCCGCGGTTATAACCGCCGGACCCGTGGCTTTTTTCCCAGGTCTAAAATTACCAGAAAAGAACAGCCAGAACCAGCATTTGGATAGTTAAGCATTTAGTATTGAGAGTAATTCATATCTGTCAAAAGTATCTTCTTATGCATTAAGAATGACTTATGGGAATAGGACAATGACCATTGAGTTCCGCAAGTTTCAATAACATTTTCTTGTTTAGTTCTCCTTATCAAAACAAAAACAGACCTATAAGCAAAACTGAGTGAGAATTTTTTTTTTTTTTAAAAGTCTGATCGGTGGCTCAGCCTCTTACCGTATGATTGTCTTTCCATTCATCGGGAAAGGCAGGTCGTCGTTTATCAGCAGACACCAGGACCTGCATCTCTGCAAACGAAGGGCGCTGACCAACCTCATCCTGGAAAGGCATCTTATAATCTGGTGGCACAGTTCCTATGAAAGAAAACAATCACAATCACTAACTACGTTACGGCCAATAATCTTAAGAAACGCCAATTGTCATTAATGTGTATGATACAAATTTAAAGTTAACCGACTTAACTTTCATGTTCCACAAATCATCAGGTAAGAAAAAGCAGCTTTCACTTAAGAAATTCAGTAAACAATAGACTTGAAAAATATGTAAACACAGACTGATGGAAAATTAAAAATTTTGTACATTGTCATGAAAAATTTAGTGTGAGAATTAAAAAAGGTACAAAATAAACCGCCATTTGACTTGCATGTATTTATTTAAAGCTTATGTATTTCAATAATTTCTATAGGCATCCACGTAACATTCCTTTAAAAAGTCTCCAAGTCTGTAATTCAATTCCTTCTTGAGATAGTAATCCATTAATGGTATAGCAAAACACTTAATTCTGCTTCTCTCAATGAATCACCTTTCTTAGGTTTTTTAACTAGTGAATACATAATAGCATTTACAATTTTTTCCACATTTCAAACTTCATCTCCGATCAACATCCATAGCAGAAAAAGTACATTCAATAAGGTACTTTATGATAGGTCTGTTTTAATTGAATGGTGTGATGATAAATTATAAAGGCTGGGTATACAAAACAACACAATCAAGTTTAATGCATGTAGTGTGACTGTTGTTAATCAGAAAAACAAACACATGCATACTTTTAATTTCATATATGTTAAGTAAAGCTTAACACTAGGTGCTGACTGCCTCTAGTGCAATATTTTTACAAACCAGAGTGGGTAAAAAATTGCTTTTATCAAATTGAATGATCTACATGGTGCCACTTATTGATCATAAATGCTTGATTTAATACACACATGCCACATACACTCACCTGGTGTGGGAAAGCAAAATACTTACAGAAAAAGAATACTGATAAACAGTGCCATACTTTCATGGGGGCTTTTCCCCATACAACCCCTTTTCCCCAAACAGGAAAACCTTATTGTGATCTGCAATTGACTTAAAAAATTTGTACGACCAGACAGGTCATACAAACCATTCTGTGACTCCCTTAGGAAATCCAATTTTTGTAAATGATTTAGCATATCATTTTTTGATAATTGATTCCATAACCTCTTCCAACCCTAAAGTCAAACTGACTGGTTGATAATTCCCACACAAACATATATTGCCCCCTTCTTAAACAAGGTGTCAAATTAGATTCCCTTTAACCCTTACGGAACAACACCAGGGTCAAACAGTGTTTTATCATGGGAAAGAGGTACACGCCACTCCCCACTACACTGCTCAGGATGCAGTTGATCTGGTTCTGGGGCGTTATCACTTCTCAATAATTCCAATTTCTTATAAACAAGTTCTTTACTCAAACTTATCTACCTTGAACAACCTTAGACCACAAGTATTATTGATAATGTATAATAACGCTCACAGAAAAGAGAGTATTTATCAAAACACAATCTCTTTACCCTATACAACAAGCTTGTCACTATCAATCTTTGAAGGCTCAAGTTTATCAATCACTCTCTTTTTTCACCCAGATAAGCATATAATGTTTCCACATCTGTTTTAATGTGATCCATTTTTTCTATACTCCCTTCAATGTTGCAAACTTCTAATTTACACTCCTTTAATACATTACCATGTGTAAAATATGCACTATTCTACTATCTTTTTACTACTATTTATTGCTTGTTACTATTTCAGTGATACATTTGTTTAATGTTTTGAAACACTTGAGATGCAGCATCAATTTCTGACTTAAAACTTTCAAAGAAGAACATCATGACTTCCTTCTCGAAACACATCAAACCCCTCATCACGTCATGGTCTCCTTTAGAATAGGCAAAATGCAAGAGTTTTGGCCTCGTTTAATAACTATCTTTTGCATTTTTGTCACTTCTATGATTGACTATTTCTGATAACAAAAAATTAAACTAAACCACACAGAAGAAGAAACTGCATACCTGGATAGAGATCTTTACATCTTGTAGCCAGCTCCCAGAGAACCAGACCCAGGGAGTAAATATCCACTTGTTTGAGGGCACACTCGCAATCTCTCAAGTTGACAGCACCATCCAGCACTTCAGGGGCCATGTAACGAACTGTACCAACCTATTGTTAGAGGCAGAACCAAGTTAGTGAACAACCATTTTATAAAATATTTTAGGCAATGGTATTAACACAGGACTACAACAAAAATAGCAACGTTTAGTTTTAAAAGGCTAACAATTCCAACTGCCCAGACATGACCAGTGTTGTCATGCTTCAGTGCACATATACTGCACTTTTTCGTATATGTACTGAAGCATGACTTCACTGGCCATGTCTGGGCAGTTGGAATTGTTAGCCTTTAATAAGGTAAAGACAAAATGGAGATCACCAACAACTCACCTCTCTGACAGAGGTTGTCATTTTGAAATTTTGAATTGTCTTCGATACAAAGACCAAAAGAAGGTCATCAACCTTATCCATGTCTAATCAATACCAATTTTAAAATTAAAAAATGACCAACCAAAAATTTGGACCCCATCACTATGTGCATGCTGATAATGCTGATGATGGTATAAAATTTCAAAAGGACATTTTTTCTCTGACTTTCAGTAATACTGTAGCTTCTGACTTCCACAACAAGAGATATGCAGTTTTACCTCTGGCTGGGTCATGCTGAATAATGGAAAGCTAGTGTCTCACTTCATGTTCTTCTACAAGTTCAGAGAAAGGTAAAATAATTCAAACTCTTTACAGAGCACAAGAACTCAAACAAGTCCAATCATATGTGCCATAAGAATACCTGTCAGAGTTCTTGATAAATTACAATACTTATATATAAAATTCAACTGTATGAATTCTAAAAGATTCAAGAAACTTATGGGAAACAAATTCCAAAACAATTTTATATAGTGTCAACTACAGAACTCTGATATTGCAGTTACTCTCTGGTTTTCCAGTTCAATATCTTAGAAACCAAAAAGAGCCACCAAAGTATCACATCATCTCCTGTCCACTACTTAGATCTTTTCTATACAATCATGTACTGAGCAATTACTGCAAGTCATTTCCCAAATCTATGGTGCTCAAACTAAACATGCCCGATGTCCTATTGAACCTTTAACAAATGGCAACAGGAATGATTCCTTCAATTTCATTCTCAGCTGATGATCTCTAATAATCCAGGACTTGCTTCATATGGGGAATGCTGTAAACTTACATCTGTTATGTTGCTATTGTCACCGCGTCCTCGTCCAATGATGTTGGAGCCACAAACCTTCATGGCAAAGCCGAAATCACCAACCACACACGTGCCATCCAGTTTCACCAAAATATTCGACTGTTGATATCCCGATGAACAATGGCTGGTTTATACAAACCTGAAAGCAAAACAAAACAGCAAAATAAAAGATACACAGGTATTAAAACTAAATCCTGTCATAAATATATACCTTTACAGTACCGTATGATGCACAATGCTGGGAGGAGAACCCTTATGCTATTCTATATGTCTAATATATTGTGAATGGAATGCCTGGCATGTAAAGCACAATTACTTGATGATCAAAGGCATGATCACAGTGTGCAGTACAATAACAGGTTTTTGCATCTTTTTTATTCATGAGGAAATTGCTGAATATTATCATAAATAAAATAAAATTTTAAAAACCATTATAAATTGGCAATTTAACAGTAACCTTTATGACTGATTATCTAAAAATATTTAAGTTTGTGATTTCATTGTTGTCTTCATAGAGAAATCATAAAACACTATAAGAACTTCACCATTGCCACCCCCACTTCCCCTTGCCCTCCACCATCCCAAGGAAAACAAGATACTAACTCTTTTGTAATTAGAAGTAAAAATATGAATCAGAACAGTAAAACTGCATGGTTCGCATGCCGATGCACATTGACACCCATATCATATTACCCACCCAATTATAATAATTAACATCTTATCTTATGTCTCACATGGCAGCCCATGTCTCACTTGGTATTCAATGTTCCACATGGCATCCTTGTATGTGGCATCCTATGTCCCACATGGCATCCCATGTCCCAAATGGTATTTATCCCTACATGGCATCCCATGTCCCACATGCCATCCCATATCCCATAAGGTATCCAATGTCCCACATCGCATGACACCCCATGCCCCACATAACACCCTATGCTATGTTTTACATGGCATTTCACCATGTCTCATATGGCATTCCACCATGTCTCATGTGGCATCACACCCCATATCCCACATGACATCCCATCTGATTTATCCCACATGGCATACCATCCTATGTCCAACATTGGATCCCACCATATACATGTTCCACATAGCATCCCTCCCATGTCCCACATGACATTCCACTTTAAATCCCACATGGCATCCCACCCCATATCCCACATGACATCCCATCTGATATCCCACATGGCCTCCCACCATGTCACACGTGGCATCCACCTAAGTCACACGTGGCATCCCACATAATCCCATCCGATATACCACATAGCCCCCACCCTATGTCACACATGGCATTCTTCCCTATATCCATATACAGTATAGTTCTAGCGGTCACACTCCCTGATTAAGTATACTAAGTATCAGAGATCGCGTTAACGACAAATTTGTTGTATATTACGCCATGGCTGCAATTTCTTATGACGCAGGTTGTACCTGCATCATAAGATTTAGATATAGCGTGTGGAATTTTAGGCAGAGTTTTTCAATAACATAAATGAAAATCATGAACATCTTGCCTCTCTAGTGCGATTCAAAATTTTATTTCACACAAAAATGATTTTGAATTACTCAAAAATAAAAGAAAAATGACACAACTACGAGACTAGCGGCCGAATGATTCAACATGCCCATAGTGCTGTACATAAACACATATAAGCTAGTACATAGGCCCTATGAAAAGTGTTGATGTTGTTGAATGCAGGCTGTCAATTGTCAACGATATTATTAGCTAGGGTTCTACTTTTTTCCTGTATTGTATTGATCGTGCATCTGTGAAGTGATCACAATCTGCAAGTCAAGTTACTACACTGTAAAGAAGTAACATGTTCAGATCTGAATAGTATATTAATGTTGACAATTGGTTAAAGTTCACTAAAACCTCTTGAAAGTTTGGATATAGATAAACAAAAGTATTTTCAAAGTTTATTTTGGGATTGTTAACCTAAATTTCATGATTCAACAATCAACAATATACAAGGATTGGGTATGAACTTTTTCTTAATATTATATATGATAATAATAGTCCAATTTTTAAATGTTTTTGGTATTTTAAGGCAATTTTCATTCACTTTAGCGAGGCAGGCCTACACAAGTGTGTGTTAACAATTACTTGCATGCTTTGCTAGCGTGCAGTCCCCTGTACATTACGCAGTGCCCTGCGTTACGCGGTGCCCTGTGCGTTACGCGGTGCCCTGTGCGTTACGCGCAGTGCCCTGTGCGTTACGCAGTGCCCTGCGCGTTACGCGGTGCCCGCGTTACGCGGTGCCCTGTGCGTTACGCGGTGCCCCCCTGTGCGTTACGCGGTGCCCTGTGCGTTACGCGGTGCCCTGTGCGTTCGCGGTGCCCTGTGCGTTACGCGGTGCCCTGTGCGTTACGCGGTGCCCTGTCGCGTTACGCGGTGCCCTGTGCGTTACGCGGTGCCCTGTCGCGTTACGCGGTGCCCTGTGCGTTACGCGGTGCCCTGTGCGTTACGCGGTGCCCTGTGCGTTACGCGGTGCCCTGTCGTTACGCGGTGCCCTGTGCGTTACGCGGTGCCCTGTGCGTTACGCGGTGCCCTGTGCGTTACGCGGTGGTGCGTTACGCGGTGCCCTGTGCGTTACGCGGTGGTGCCCGTGCGTTACGCGGTGCCTGTGCGTTACGCGGTGCCCGCATGCGTTACGCGGTGCCCTGTGCGTTACGCGGTGCCCTGCAATGCGTTACGCGGTGCCCATGTCGTTACGCGGTGCCCTGTGCGTTACGCAGTGCCCTGTCGCGTTACGCGGTGCCCTGTCGCGTTACGCGGTGCCCTGTGCGTTACGCGGTGCCCTGTGCGTTACGCGGTGCCTGTTGCGTTACGCGGTGCCCTGCGGTGCGTTACGCGGTGCCCTGTGCGTTACGCGGTGCCCTGTGCGTTACGCGTGCCCTGTGCGTTACGCGGTGCCCGGTGCCCTGTGCGTTACGCGGTGCCCTGTGCGTTACGCGGTGCCCTGTGCGTTACGCGGTGCCCTGTGCGTTACGCGGTGCCCTGTGCGTTACGCGGTGCCCGCAATGCGTTACGCGGTGCCCTGTGCGTTACGCGGTGCCCTGTGCGTTACGCGGTGCCTGTCGTTACGCGGTGCCCTGTGCGTTACGCGGTGCCCCTGTCGTTACGCGGTGCCCTGTGCGTTACGCGGTGCCCTGTGCGTTACGCGGTGCCCTGTGCGTTACGCGGTGCCCCCTGTGCGTTACGCGGTGCCCTGTGCGTTACGCGGTGCCCTGTCGCGTTACGCGGTGCCCTGTGCGTTACGCGGTGCCCTGTCGCGTTCGCGGTGCCCTGTGCGTTACGCGGTGCCCTGTGCGTTACGCGGTGCCCTGTGCGTTACGCGGTGCCCTGGCGTTACGCGGTGCCCTGTGCGTTACGCGGTGCCCTGTGCGTTACGCGGTGCCCCCTGTGCGTTACGCGGTGCCCTGTGCGTTACGCGGTGCCCGTGCGTTACGCGGTGCCCTGTGCGTTACGCGTTGGTGCCGAGTGTGCGTTACGCGGTGCCCTGTGCGTTACGCGGTGCCCTGTGCGTTACGCGGTGCCCGCATGCGTTACGCGGTGCCCTGTGCGTTACGCGGTGCCCTGTGCGTTACGCGGTGCCCTGTCGCGTTACGCGGTGCCCTGTCGCGTTACGCGGTGCCCTGTCGTTACGCGGTGCCCTGTGCGTTACGCGGTGCCTGTCATGCGTTACGCGGTGCCCTGTCGTTACGCGGTGCCCTGTGCGTTACGCGGTGCCCTGCGTTCGCGTTACGCGGTGCCCTGCATACGCGGTGCGTTACGCGGTGCCCTGTGCGTTACGCGGTGCCCTGTGCGTTACGCGGTGCCCTGTCGCGTTCACGCGGTGCCCTGTGCGTTACGCGGTGCCCTGTGCGTTACGCGGTGCCCGCAATGCGTTACGCGGTACGCGGTGCCCATGCGTTATGCACTGTACATTACATTACGCAATGCACTCTACATTATGCAGTGCCCTGTACATTATGCAGTGCCCTGTACATTACGCAGTGCCCTGTACATTATGCAGTGCCCTGTACATTACGCAGTGCCCTGTACATACAACGGCAAATTTACAAAATACGCCGAAATTCAAGGGCTTGTAGTAACCAAATACGCCAGGAAAAAAATTATAACGCAACCTCTGCTAAGTATGAAAGTCAGTTAGTTCATATAAAAACTTTATGCATATGAACTGTTGAATAAGATCAATAAAGGCAGTCAACTAATCATGCCTGATATAGCCCCTAATAAATGCCACATGGTATATATATCCAATCCTGTGTCCCACATGGCTCCCATCCATATCCCATATGGCATCCCTTCTATTTCCATATGCAGTCTCATCCTGTAACACTCCTAATTGAATGCTAAATATGAAAGTCTTATCAGTTCATATACTGTAGCAACTTTATGCAAATGAACAGAATAACCAGACATCGCAAACAATACAAATCCCTCGCCTCTAAAAACATGGTTTCCACCCTGTCACACCTGCCATTCCACCCTCTGTTCCATGTGACGTCCCATCCAACATTTCTCCCTACAGAAATCATACATTAAAATCCAGATGCCATTTCATAACATGACTATGACCCATATGCCATCGCATCTGCAAACAAGATGACATCCCAACCTTGCCACCCTGTCCCATATACCATGCCACCCTGTCCCACATGCCATCTCTGCTGTAACACATGCCATTTCTGCTGTAACACATGCCATGATGCCATCCCACCTTGTTCCACATGCCATCCATCCCAATGCCACGTGCGATCCCACCCTATTTCCCACAGGCCAATCCATCCTATCCCACCCTGTCCATGCCGTCCCACCTTGTCCCAAATGCCATCCCAGCCTGTCATAAATGCCATGACACCACCTTGTTTCACATGCCATGCCACCCTGTCCCATGCCATGCCACCCTGTCCTACATGCCATGACATGTACCACATTCCATGGCACCCTGTTTAACATGCCACCCACCATGTCCCACATTTCATCCCATCCTGTCCCCCATGCCACCCCACCTCCATCCCAATTCCTACATCTACCAATCATTATGTCATCTTCCACCCACATTCTTTCTTTAACTCACATCTTCTCACTTCTATCAACTCAACATGCCCCATTCAACTACCACAGCTGGAAAAATCTAGTTCCGGTGGATACAACTGCAGGAAAAACAGGTATTCGCAGGAAGAATTCTTTTTCTTCAAAAAATAATAATAATAACCTTTTAAAAAGATTTCTTGAGTAACATACAGTACATGGTAAATTTGCACACTAAAAATGTCCCCTGTATAATTGTGCAATGAATAGTACATTAAATTGTGGAAGTGGGGAGCATATAAAGATGTTTTTACTACATTAATATTATTTCTAGCACAATTTTTGTGGGAAGATTTTCGACACCTTTATTCAGAACGAAAGAAATTTTTTATAATTAAATCCAACTCTGTCACCTACCATCTTCTATTCACCTACTACCCCAACCCACCTTTTGCCATCCACTCATCTACCACATATGATCTTAACCAACTCATCATTCCAACCTTTACTATAACCTTAACTACAACTTCCACTCACTCCACCTTAACTTAAATCTGACACTCCCAATAAAAACATGCTCAATTTTTTTCCTTTTATAAACCACATAGGGCTGATCTACAGTATCTATTAAATCAAAATGAAAATTCAATTTGGAGATTATCATAAGTCTGTTGTCTCCACTTGTCAGCCTTTATTGTTTGACATTTTTCACGCTAGAACAAATATTTTAATTGCTATTCAAGTCTGGAATGCATTTATTTTAAGTTTTTCTAAAGAAAGAGTCTCCTTTATATAAATTTCTTTTCATAAAAATAGTTGGAATTACATTCTGAGGACAGAAATCTTTTGTTCCCATGTAGCTGAGCAATGCATGAGGTCAGACAGACAATGGATGTGGACAAGCGGATGGACAAACGAACAGACAGAGGGACGAATGGTACAGATGCTATATCCCCTCTTCACCAACTTTGCAGGCAAGGGGGTAATAAAGGCTGAGTCAAATAATCATGCCATTGGTGCACAAATAATTTAAAGAATTGTAAGGACTTTAAACCTTAAGTATTATGAGACACCTGAGGATCTCTGAAGACTATTCAAAAAGTATATCATCTTACACTTATCTTCTAAGGAAATATCAAATGGTTTAAAGACTTTTTGAGGGTCTCTGATAAACTTTAACATTTTTTAAAGGAAATTCCAGCCTTCAATGACGAAAAACTTTTAACATTTTGTGAGGAATTCTCAAAAAACTTTAACATTTTCTGAGAAAATCTCAGGAAAACTTGATGATGGCAAGCCTGCTGGCTGGCCAGCCGGACAGACAGATGAACTATATCGCCATTACATAGGTTCGCATTATGCTTCCCATGCTCACCAAAAAAGACATCTGAACATTTGGAATTGTGTTACACTTATTTTAACATTAATTTCACTTAGGTCAAAAAATCATAATAGGTTTTGTTGACATGGTCATCCTCCCATAATAATTTAACTCTACTTTCTTCTAAACATGTGGGAACCCTTTATATTTCACAGTTCTTCTCTTTTTTCTAGTATCTTCTGGAAAATTACACTTATAACATTTCTTACTAACACTTGAATGTTTAATAGTTTACTTGCTATGATAATTTACTGTTTCACAGGCAGTTTTAAGTAAATAACTAAAATTATAATTATAATGACATGCAAACAAAAAAAAATTTGTTTACTAATTTAGATGCTGACTTTGCAAACATAATGTTCCTCCTTACCTCCTTTATTTGCTGAAAGATGAAGATGAGCAAGACCTGCTGTTGCAGTCTGAGCCAGCTTACACATCCCATGCCAGTCATACGTCACTTCCTTCAGATAACTCATAAGGGACCCATTATCAATGAGCTCTGTCACAAGCAAAAACTCCAACCAACCATCCTCTCCGATTCTCTCGCCGGCACCAATAAACTTCAACAAATTATCGTGTCCAATGTGGTGCATATTATAAATGTCAATTTCATTCAAATAGCATTCTCTGGAAGCTCCAGCAAAAATCTTAACAGCAACTTGTTTTTCATTGAGTATGCCTTTATATACATTGCAGTACCTTCCTTGTCCCACCAAAGCCAATAGTTTTAGATCTTCCATATCAAAGTCTGGATCAGGTGGAACAGCCTCTGAGTACGGAGGCTGAGGATTTGAATTTTGAAGTTTCAGACTTCTCAGTCTGTAAAAACAGTACACTAAGATGAGAAGAACCACGACGCAAACAACTGTTACAACCGAGATTGCAACCACGTACAAAATCAGGAAATTGTTCTCAGGAACTGAAAAGTCAAGGAAAAAATTACAGAGAAATTATAATGAGAAACAACAAATGCAAGATTAATTTCTTGTCATTTACCATTTTAACCAGACCACAAGGTTTTGTGGTTCCGATGCTTTTTCATAAGCTGATTGATTTACAAAAGTTTTATTAACTGTTATGTCATTACATATCATGATATATTTGTTCCATGATATTTATTCATAAGCCACACCCACCATGCAGAACAATATACATAAATCCAACCTGTCGTTCTACAGATTTCGTGTTTACAAGCTTTATTTGACAAAACCACTTTAAGCCCCACCCACTGCGCATAAGAATGAGATTCAATGTTTTTATACCATACGCATGTGGACACCAGCTAACAACATTATCATACCAAATATGAAATAAAACAGGCATACAGTGTTGTTGAAATGCATTTCAAGGTTTTTAACGTTAAGCCCCGCCCAATTAATAATATGCATGACATTATCACCAAAAACAATATGGGACATCCTATAAACCATAGACTCCCTGTGTACCATATATGATATGAATCCACTTTACCATTCTCAAGATATCATGTTTACAAGCTCTGTTTGGCAAAACCACTTTAAGTAAGCCCTGCCCAGCACATACTAATGAGATTCAACGTTTTTATACCATGAACATGTAAACACTAGTTAACAACATTATTATACCACATATGAAACAAAACGGGACATACGGTTGTTAAAATATGTGCATTTTAAGATTATTCAAATTAAGCCCAGCCCACTCATTAATATGCAGGATATCACCTCCAAAATTAATAGGGCATATCTGCAGACCATGGTCTACCACATATGACATAAATCCAACTGTCGTTCTACAGATTTCATGTTTACAAGCTTTATTTGGCAAAACCACTTTAAGCCCAGCCCACTGCGCATATTATTGAGATTTAACGTTTTTATACCATACGCATGTGGACAGCAGCTAACAACATTATCATACCAAATATGAAACAAAACGGACATAAGGTTCTTGAAAAATGTGCATTTCAAGATATTTACGTGAAGCCACGCCAACTCATTAATATGCATGATCATGACCAAAAAAAAAAGGCACATCTACGAACCATGGGCTACCTGTGTACCATATATGATATGAATCCACATTACTGTTCTTGAGATATCGTGTTTACAAGCTTGCCGTCACACACATACACCCACCCACACATACACCTTAATGACCGCATAGGTTCCTGATGCTATCGCATCGGAACCAAAAATGACTGACAGCAATTTACTTCAAGGCTGACTTTAGTAAGAAACCCTGCATTACCAAGTCAACTATTTGACTCTGCTCTAATATAAATACATATACAATATATATTTTTTAAACCTTGAAAGTTAAGCTCTGATATGCTTAAGTGTTAGTAAAACTTAGTAAATACTAATGTACAGTACATCAATTATAAAACTAAATATCATTTCTTTTCATTTTCTAACCCATAAAACATTATCGTTGGTTGCTTGGTTCAATGTTTGGATTGACAGAGCTCTTTGACAATGTCCTTTATGCCAGGACGTTTGCAAAGAAAGTTAAGGGTATTAAAAAGAGTTTTCTCTTAAGTTTTGGGTGACGTTGATGGGTTAGATTTGAGATGCAAAGCCTGGTGGCATCATTCAACAACATATGATGATCTTGTCTTTTAAAAAGAAATCTGAAAGGTTGTTATAGTTATCCACTTTGATATTTATGGAAAAGAGTTTGCATAGTTTTGGGGAATCCAGTAGTGTTTCCACACCTAAATGATGTATTCATTGTATGAAGGAAGGTTGAAAGATGACGAGTTTAAATCTACTTTCAATCTTTATTTGCTGCCAGGGCAGCTCACTCCTACTGTACAGGATACCAGTGTGGCTGGGAATCCAGCACAAAATGTTCCTGTTCTTGTCACAAGTTGGAGAATTTATTTTACACAGTACATATTGACTCATTTTTATCTTTAAACTCACTATAAAAATTATTGATAAAAGTTAGGAAAAAAGTGACTTTTGTAATTTATCATTAATAAAAATAATATACTAACATTGATAATAACAAAATCTTTAATGCATCTATCACTAACCACATGGGCAGTGAGGAGAAATGATTTTAAAAGAAGCAAATCTTAACTTCAACAATGTGGACTCTATCAGCTTATTTTCTCACTTATTTTCTTATTTTCTCTCTAATTTTCTCACGAAGTCCCAATCTTTGTAAATCAATAAAATATAACAAAACATGTTTTTTGTTTTCGTTTTAGAAGTTTTAACACAAAACCCACTGACCTCAGTGAAAAAAAACTGATGTAAATCTTTCATAATTTATGATATCCACCTCTTATGAAAAGTGGTTGAAATAAACTTGTAAGTGCTTGTAAATTCTTGGCAATTAATAAACACAACACAATGACTTTTTGTCACCTCAATGAGGCAAATGTCTGCACCATGTGCAGGAACACCATGAATAGATCATGTATGGCACTGAAGAGGCCTCTTAGATGTTGCTGACAGACATATAGAGAGATAAAATAGTATGGCAACACCAATTAAACATGATGCCCCAAATGTGCAGGAGGAAATTAAAAAAGAAGTATTCATAAAATGTACGTTGTCGTTTCACTGTACAAAAGAGAATCAGATTACATCGATAGTACATGATAAAGAACAAGAAACATATTCAGTTTAATCACAGAGCTTACTATGAAGCTCCACTATTTTATAATTTTTTAAAAGTTGAATTCCGTCTCAAAGATGACATAAAAAAAGAAAATGCACAGATCTACATTTGTTTTGAACATTCTCTTCAGTGTGTCTTTCATGCTCTCATCTACTGTATCTGCAAACTCGTCAGTGCAAAACTTGTGATTTTTACTATACAAGTTGGCAATGACAATATATTAAACCCCAATTGTTGTAGGAAGTGCAGTCTATACTTCAGTCTAAAAATTTAGAAAGCTACAAATGGCTAATGCAAAAATAGTTGCAAATTTTATATACCTAATCAACGTGTAATAAGCACCCGGGGTGCTTACGGGAATAAAATTGTTCCACTTTTGAGGCCTGAAGTTTCTTCTGATGAGGGGTCGTGTACATTGTGCTATTCGAACTGCAGTGTACATACATGTGAGCTGGTTCTATACTAGCCCCACAATAACCACCACAAAAACATCACTCAAAATAAGCAAAGAATGTAACAAAACTTGAGAATTTTAAGTTTTCCAATTAATCAAATTAATCATGTTATTAGTCAAACAATGTTGGGTGGGCGCTTATTAGAGCAGGGGCACTTAATACCTTGAATACAGTACCGTAATTTAGCTTCTACCTTTCCCCATAAGGAAGTCCAAAAACTAAGATAAAGCAATGTCAAATTTCTAGTTTTTCGATTGTCATCAATTTCTATTAAAACTTGAATTTCACTGTGTGCCTTGTGTCAAAAAAGAATTTTGTTAGCCAATTAATCTTTTTCCTTGTGTGCTTATATTTGCCTAATCTCAAGAAGCAAGTAAGTGTAACAACCTGTTTTTTAACCTTAGAATTCCAACAGGTGAACTTACTAATTGGTACTGGAGGTGATGTAGTGGGCGGCGCTCTGGCAACGTAGGTAACATTCGCATTGCAGTGGTCCTCAGAACAACAGCAAATGAAACTGGTGTTGTTGCCCACTATTATCTCCTTATAGTTGGTGCAGTCTGATAGGTGGCAGTAACTTTCCTTGTCAGTCTGACTGATACAACCTGAAAAGACAAAATTTTAAACAAACTTATGATCTGTTTCGACCTTCTCCTGCTAATCTGTGCAACTTATTGTAACACTTTCAAAACAAAAAAGTTGGGGACTAAAAGGAAAGCTTGCCTTATCATATTTCATATCCAGATTCATCTTCTTAATTGTATTTTCTGCCAGTCACATGTTTTCGTACCAGATGTTTTCAGAGACGAAGATGTTATTTTTAGTCACAATACCCTTTAATATTTCATTACCCTATTAACAATGCATTAGTTTGCATTTTCAAATGTTTACCTAACTCAGAATATTTGTTTCTTTTACCATCTATACTTGAGGAAGATGGGTGGTACAGTGAGAAAAACAATTAACATTGATGTACAACACATGAATATGCTGATGTACAACACATGACAAACACTATTGTTAGAGTGAAATTTCAACCCCTGCACTGAGAATGTAGATTTACTGCCAACTGCTATAGATCTTAACAAAACATTGTGGCTAGGATATTCTGTGTGCATAATTCAGAAACAAACAGTCTGTTTCACACCCTCACCCTCAGAAATCAGTTTACATTTTCTTGGTTAACTGGCTCTGTTCATAAACATTTTCCAGAACAGAAAAGGTTGGACATTATTTCATTTCAGCCCACAGGCTCATCCTTCAGTTGCAGGAACTACTCTAATGTACACAGTGGATGGGGAGGTTAGGAAATGTCTATCTACATTAAATCATGATCTTCTACAAGAGATACATTACATTCATGCAAATCATGCTCCTATTAAATTGGTGCTTCTAGTCAAAGAAATGAAAACCTGTCTAGACAGGAAAACGATGAAGCATGACTGTAATTAATGCATCTTAGAGAGAGTGGTCTCACACGTTCCCTTGTTTGTTTGTATGCACTGTAGTCTGCAGGCAAGATGTGCAGGAAGGTCATTCACGATTGCACTAAATGTTAGAACGGCAAGAGCAATCATCTTATCTTATATTTACAAGATAAAACAACAACTAAGAGTTAAATGAACTTGTTGGTGTTGGTTTTTGATACTAAACAAATTATGTCCAATTTACTTGTGTTTAATAAGATTTTAGTTATATTAGAAAAGTAGGGCTATCTCGCTTTATATAAAACCTGTTCGGACAAAACAAAGAAGTGCTATTGTATAACATCTCTTAAACATGACACTTTATGAGACCCGAACGTAAACAGTATGGTACAATTATATTTCATAATGCTGTGAGTTTGAATAATACCTTTGTACTGTACTTTCAACATTATGTTACGCTAAGGTAGCGTTTGGTCAGAATAGATATCCAAAGATCATTCACAGAATTGGACAGTTTAAATTGAGCCATAAGGTTTTTTCTTAAAGGACGATGTTGTTATTAAAGGGCTATGGCCATCCAGGAAATGTTATATAATTTGATCAGTTTTTTTTATAATTTTGAACATCTTTCTAACTTACATTACAATTTGAAAATCTTTCTATCTTTCGTTTTGTCAAAAAAAAACTTTTTTTTTTCACCTCCAAAAAAAACTGAAGTGTCGTTTCTAAACTATGATATTAAAATGTTAATGATGTGGGTGGAAGGAATACAGTTCCAGCCAATTCCGGGTGCTACCTATGCGTAAAAGTTATCCGCATCGCAATAGTTTATTTTTATTTCTGTCTCTAATCACTGTGTGTTTATAGCTAGCTTTACTGTACTGAATGCATTATGCACTGCAAGTATGCTGTTTTAAGCAGTGGCGAGCGACTTACCTGGGGGCCCAGGGTGAAAGATTAGACGGAGTCCCTCAAGCTAGTGAAACAATTCAACTGTGACATGTGTATATGTGGGTCCAGGGATCAAGGATTACAATCCATTCTTCAGATGGGGAACAAAAGGGTGTAAACATGGAAATGTCCACTAAACAGCAGTTATTCAATGGAAGCAACTTTCTCCCAGTTGCATAGCCAGAATTTTGACAAGAGGGGGAGGGGGGATTTGTGCTTTTCAAGAATGATAAACCTTTTGTAAGAAAAATATATTTCACCAACCACAATCATGAGCAATTATGAAAAGCAAAAAAAGAATAAGAAGATTTTGTAACAAAAGTTTAAAAAATCAAAAATCCCTCTGCAAGCTTTACCATGGACATACATTAGAACCTTTTCTTTCTTGACCTTTTTCTACATCTGGCACTTTTTCTATGTCTAAGGGGGTGTCCAACACCAAAGCCCCTGGCTACACCTCTGTGAGCCACTCCCCCTGATGGAATTCCGTAGGTAAGCTTTGTATAGTGAAATATTCAAGAAGGATACATTTTTATACATGTTTGAGTAAGAAAATGCATTTTGGTTTTTAAAAAATCGCTTAAATTTGGTTAACCAGAACCAAAAGGTTTTGTGGTTACGATGTTTTTTTCCTTCTTCATATGCTGATTGATTTGCAACTGTCGTATAAACTGTCATGTCGTTGCATATCATAAAATATTTGTTCCAGGATATTTAATCATAATCAACAACCACGAAACCATGCATGATGCAGATCAATAAAATAGACATACCTATTGACAACACTAGCATGTGCACAATAATTCACATTATCATAGTAAGTATAATGCAAAACAGACATGTATCATATCTGAAGAATTTTAGTTTAAGCCCCGCCTACGCATTAATCTGCAGCATAGTATCACCACCAAAACCAATAAGGCACATCCACAGACCATGGGCTAAAACCAATAAGGCACATCCACAGACCATTGGCTAAAACCAATAAGGCACATCCACAGACCATGGGCTAAAACCAATAAGGCACATCCACAGACCATGGGCTAAAACCAATAAGGCACATCTACAGACCATGGGCTAAAACCAATAAGGCACATCCACAGACCATGGGCTAAAACCAATAAGGCACATCCACAGACTGTGGGCTATCTGTGTACACATATGACTTGAATCCAGTTTATCATTCTTTAGATATCATGTTTACAAGCTCTTTTCAGCAAAATCATATTAAGTCCCGCCCACTATGCATATTAATGAATTCAACGTTTTCATACCATGAACATGTACAAACTAGCCAACATTATAATTAGACCAAATATGAAAAACAGATATGTGGTTGTTAAAATATGAACATTTCAAGATTTTTACATTAGGCCTGCCTACTCATTAATATGCACCTACTCATTAATATGCATGACATCACCACCAAGAACAATAGGGCACATCTACGAGCCATAGGCTGTATGTATACCACATGACATGAATCCACTGTACCGTTTTTGAGATATCCTCTTTACGAGCTGGCTATCACATACACACATATAATACATACACACGTCAACGTGACTACATAGGTTCATAGGTTCCTTGTGCTATCGCATCAGAACCAAAAATCATTGATACACTCTAAATGTAAGACAGCCCTTAAAATGGGTCGATTGTGGCTGTTCTTTCAGTAAGTAAATTTGACCAAGATATAAATATGCTTTTCAGACAGTCAGTCTGCAGAGCATTAGGTCAGGTGACTGGGTTTTCTTAGCAAGGAAATCGTGCTAGCTGCGCAAATTTGATTTTCCACGGAACACCAACCACCATGCAGCATGACATAATTTGCATAATACAGTCACATGGGATGCATATTCTCAAAGATGGCAGAGTAAGTGTCTGACGGGAGGATTTTTTTCAATATATTTTTTTGAATTATCTGGATTTAAGTGTTAGTTTTTAAGAAATCTGTTGTCAAAGTTAGGTCCTAAAAATGTATAGGGTACAAAAGTGTTATTTATCGTGTTCCTGACTCAGCCGACACAAATTATAACATTTTACGACTAGATTCGTATAGGTGACATTGCATGCATTCAATACATACCTTATTCGCGATGTTGTGCCCATGAAAACATGACAAAATCTTCTGACGAATTATTCACCAATTTTCGGAATTTCTTCATTATTGTTAAGTGTATTATATGGTAATTACCAGCTGAGTTTTATGAAAAATTAGGTCTAAGACTAGAAATGAACGTAAAAGTTACAATTAGCCATCCTTCCTTGTAAAGTTGAAACCAGGCATTTTATAAGATCTAATGCATATTAAGGTTAAGGCCCTCTGCATTCTATTTCTAACTTTACACTTTCAGCATTTATATTGTAACCTTGTTATTATCAAGGTGGACATTGGGGCATTCTGGGTGAGTCTTTTATCTCACTAGATCAAGCATTCGTAACTTTTTGAGGGGTGGTTGTTCCATTTCTTTTATAAAGTGCTTTTACTTGAATTTCTGTAAGTTCTTCTAAACATGTAGTTTTAGTTTTTGATAAGCTATTTAGGAAAAAAATGTTGTTTTCAAGTGAAATTATTATTTAAATAATTTTCACCAAATTTTAAGTTTTCAGTATATTTAAAGTGAGAGGGTGGGTAAAATGCACAATGTATGTAATTATAAATTATATGATGATCAAATGCGATAGTGATAGTTCAGAAATTTGTTTTCAAATATTTCATTTATTACACATGACAATTATTTTTTTATTGATTTTTGTTAACGGTAAATTTCTTGTATTACGGCGTAAAGTTAGGATGATTAATGGAATTTTATTCAATTGTAAGATCTAATTTGCATTGAAGTGCTTCAGATTCAAGTGCATAATAATGCAGCCTCACTTAATAGTATTGCCATGGTAGACTGTATGGTAGAAAGGAAAGTGAAGGGAATTCATCAGTGGAAAATAGTATTATACATTGTCATCGTGATGTTAAAAATATGCTGAATTAACTTCTTTTTTTTGTCGTGAAATTTTTGATTAATTTAAAATATTATTCTTATCACCTGATTTTTGAAATGGAATTTGAATAAATGACAAAAAGAATATATAGAAGGTAATGCACTTAAAATAACTTGTTTCTTTTTTTTTTTTATGCTTATTTGCAAGTTGTAACACAAATTTTAGGGTACCATCAGATTTTATCTTTTTATTACAAAGATTTTAGCCATTCTTTTGGTGCGTCAAACATGTCTGTCCTGAAAACCACTATAATTAGAACTTCAATAAAGACAGAGCAAGAGCATCTTGAAAATTGTTGATAATGCCACTAAAGTGAGTCCAATTGGTATCAGAATGTGAAATACAAAGGGTGGTTACCATGGTATCAATTTGTTTTGTATGTCTGTGTGGAAAATTGGATGTTGCCACTTTGGTATCTGCCTAACAGGGGCATTTGATTTATTACCCTCCTCCACTTTACCTGTGCTGCTACCCTTATCAACGCCACCCCTCCAATTTCCCCTCCACTTCTAGTATCTCAGCCAATCACCAGGGAACCGGGAGTCATTTGCCTTGCTAACAAGATTACTTTGCTCCCCACTTTATCCCAGAACATGTTTGCACTGGTTGATCGGATTTTGTCCGATCGATAGTCCCTTCCCCCACCCTCATTCCATGAGACAAAGCTGTCCGTCTCCCCTTCAGTCCCAAATCAACTTCCTGGTGCTGACCCTGCTCTGTATACAATTGGCTGAAACCAGGAATTTACTAGTTCTTAAGTTCCCTAGTGTAAAAGGAAAATCAATAATTGAAGACTTGGAAACACATGCGTGACAACTGAAGGTGCAGGGCTCCGTACTTTACAGAAGCTGTTCCAGTTAAACAAAATGGACTAAAAAGGACTTATGACTTTAACACACTATATTGACTTCACTCGAACATGCATCCTGAAAAGCAGAAAAAGAGAATACAGAACTCTTCTTCCAACTGTAAGTTTGGGCAAAAACTAATCAATGTATTATTAATGAGGGAGCCTTCAACATTGCCTGGGACAATATTGCCAGTCTGTCCAGTAATATATTCAACTTAAAAATGCTGAATATTATCTGTAGGAATGAGCTCAATATAACCAACTTCAATAAAGAATGAATTATTAATGAAATCAACATTAATGAATATTTGGGATGACTATTTTCTTTGTATACAACTAAGTGTTGTGCATGTCTCTGGCAAGCGACCATAGAAAACTGCCTTGAATTTGCTGTGTTTTTGACTCAGCCAATAAATATTAATGCAGGAAACTAATGAATTTGGGCATCAAGCATACTTTTTAATCTTTTCTAAGATTTTCGTGCTGTTGCAAGTTTTTTTCATCTATAACGAAACAAAAAAATAGCAAGCCCAGAATCTTCAGTATATTGAATACTACATTGCATAAAATAGCATCCGCAAATAGTAATATGACATAATGAATGACAACATCAACAGCCAATGAGAACGCAAAACACCACCGCAGAAGTGTTGTGATCATATCGGACAAGCGACTATACAAAATTACCTTTAATTTGCCGTGTTCCTGACTCAGCCGACATAAAATAATGCAGGAAAGTAAGGAATTTGTGCGGCAAACATATCTTTTAATCTTTTCCGAGATTTTCAAGCTGTTGCAAGTATTTTTTAATGTATTAAGGCTTCAAAAAGCGTAAGTCCCTATTTTCCTTTCTCTTCTTAACGAAGTTATTATTCCTTACTAAGAAATGAATCTTTTATTAGCAATTTGCAATTTAGATTGTTTCTGTAGGTGTTATAGTCATTAAGATATCGCAGTTTTAAAATGGTATGTTTTCAGCTCATTAAAGATGCACAGCCGAAAATCTATGAATATGTTCCTAAGAGAAGAAAGCTTTTTCCAGCTCAGCGGATTGACTGCAGAGTAGGGATTTGCCTGGAACGAAAGTGGGGGCAGGGGTGAAGTGAGTAGGGAGGTTGACATTATAAGATCAAAAAAAAATAGTGGATACACTCTAAGAAATGAAATGATACCTGTACATAAACATTTTAAAGTCATTTTTGAACATGAATTCATGTACGTCATGTTTCCTATAGTTCGGATATGTATAAACAATGCAAAGTGGGGTATCTGCAATCACAGGGCAATTGTCTCTTGTTTTGCATTTCAATATTTAATGTGTGAACCAACTTTTAACTTTTTCAAACTCCAAAAGATTAAACGCTGCTCAGTAGGCCTAATTTCACTGTTCAGGCCTGTTGTCTTTATAACAGACATGACTAGTTGAAATCAGCATTATATACAGTATAATAGGAATGTTGCACAGTACTTTTAGGTATTAATGTAAACAAACTTTTTTCTGGTCAATACACAGGGATTACTTTCTGTATAGTAGTTCAATATTAATTTAGTGAACTTCTCAACTAATACACTGTATATAGGATCTAGAAATGAAACAGCAAAATTATCAGCAATTCAAAACTTGAATGAATTTTTTGACCTTGAATGAATGGGTCAAATTACATGGAGTCAAAAAAAAGGAATAAAATACAATGGCATTTTCAATTTATTGATATTCCATCTTCTTTTATCAGAACAATGGCAAGAGGAAAACAAATGCCATCATGACAAGTAAAATTAACAAGAAGCAGTCAGTAGTAAGAGACCGTTATACAGCCCCTGACCAATCAGAAGCCGGCTTTGCTATGATGTCATGATAAGGATCATTGACATCGCATAAAGATAACGTTAGATGGGACGTTGAAACACCCAACTACCTGTATCGCCTTAGGTCCGACGGGATGCTGAACGACCAGCTAGAACATTGTTTGAACATTGTTCAGAATTCATCGACCCACCACCCGAACGCATCAATTGGTTCTTTGCCGAAAACCAACCCCATTATGAAGCGCTGAAGCGAATTTTACCTCATGTGGAGTTCATTGAAGGCCTAACCACCGAAGATGATCTGAAACGTTTGGATCCCAAACGTAATAATATCATTGTCATTGACAATCTCATGAGTAAACTAATCTCACTGTAATGTAATGACACTGTTTACCAAAGGCAGTCATCACCAAAACATATCCGTGATGCTCCTTGTACAGAAACTGTTTTTCGAAGGCAGACGTACCCTCAGTCTCAACACCCAATATCTCGTCTACTTTAAAAATTTGCGATGCTTCTTCCACCAATCATTTGGCTTGTCAAATGTTTCCTGGACAGGTGCTTTACGTCCTCCGCGTAATTTTTTTCAAAACATTGTTGCCCCTATTCTTAAACAGCTTCCGAGTTTGTTGCCTGCTGCGATCCCTCTCCTGTTGTAATCATGAAGAAGATGATGGTTGTCAACCCAGATGCGTTAATGCAGCTGTTTAAAACGCCGGAAAAGAATAAGGTTATAGTTCTGGATGACAAGATGCGAAAGATTCTGGAACAACGTGATATTACCAACAAGGAAAAAGTCAATTTGTACCAAGATGCTTTGATTCTGTATACATCATACCGACAGAAAATGCTGGGCCAGCCAACACTACCACCACCGCCAACACAACTGCCAATCCCGAGAGACAATTCATCGAAGACGTCACCATCAGCATACCCAAAGCGTTACGAGCAAAAGCAGAACAATTGACCAAGATGGTGCCATGCAGTGACGGGAGAACAGGGGGCGCGGTTTGGAATGAAGTTGCACATAGACCCCTTTTTTTCATATTAAAGTGCAGTTCTGTCTTGTCATTTCCCATAGATGCCGTTTTGCAAATTAAAAACAGTTTTTTTTGTTATTCCTACGTTGAAGCCCCTGTAGACCTCATGTTGCTCGTAAAAACGCAGTTGTCCTCTCAAATGAAAAACATTTGAGCAAAAAACTGCCTTAAATTACAGTGTTTCAGAAAAATTGTTTCTCAAATGATGAGTTTGAGAAAAAAAAGTCTTCTCAAATTATTCACGTTTCTAAAAATTCTTTCAAATTTTGCTCAGAGCAAAGTCAATGGGATTTGAAAATAAATTTTTTGTTCTTAAATCGTACACATTTTCAAAAATATTGTCTCAAATCTTACCTATTTTCACAAAGATGGTCTCAAAACACACATACTTTTAAAGAAAATGTTTCTTAAATGTTCTCTTCTCAATTGTCAAATCAAAAAATGTCTTCTCAAATGATGTCTCTCAGTAAATTGTAACGATATTATTACGATACTTATCGAAAATCTTGACATGGTGATTTATCTAAGTTATTGATACCTTTTACAGTTTAATCCCCTAAAGTTTTAACTTTTTTGACAAATCTAAACTTCTAATCAACAGATTATCATGGTTTATTGTTTTAAAATGGGCGACAATGAGTGGATAATACCAGGGAAAAGTACCCATAGCCGGAGACATTTTTTCAATTTTTCTTCTTGTTTTACACCAAGAGGTACCCTTGAGGCAGGCTCATTACCCTCAAAACACCACTGATGGTATAGAAAACATATAGACCCATAGTGACTGTCAGATAAACTAGATACAATGACCTAAACCACACAAATTGATCAGAACCACTCCAAAATGACCGTAAACTCACCGCAAACAACACACCTCATATGGAAAACACTCCCCCTGGGGGTGAAGGTTCTCTGTGCCCTCTCCAAAATGACCCTCAATTAAATTGACCGCAAAGGACACTTCTCAGACAGTTTCCTGAAAACCCTCCCATCCTCTGATGCAATCCGATGACCCAGATGAAAAATCTCAGGGCCACTCACTATACAGCCACTAATCAATCAGAAGCGAACTTTGGCGAAGCTATGACATCATTGCAAAGCCGGCTTCTGATTGGTCAGTGGTTGTATAGTGGTCTCTTACTACTGCAGTCTACAAATTGGTGAATATTACTTGATTTACCTTGATATGAATATTCCATTGTGTACAAGCCTGGACATGTAATTATCAATAAAGATACAGTAGAATGTAAGGTTTTGGAAAGGTTTTCATAATACCAAGCTTTGAATTCCTTTTTGTTAATGCTTTTTTAACATTCAGATACAAATTTCCATAATAATATAGTTCAGGCCATGTAGGCTAGATGCAAAAATTGAAAATTGAATTTTATCACCTTAAACGATAAAATTGGAATTTCCATATGGCAAAATTTTATCCAATGAAAACATATTTTCTTCCCAAAAATATGCAAAAGTTAAATGGAATTTTACTATAAATTATTAATTAACATTACCTCAAGTCATAAGTAGTGGTGGAGTATATCAATCATTCAACCCAAGCATTACAAAACAAACATGCACTGAGTCCCCTGAGGGTGTCTATTTGGCTGCTTCAGTGCTTAATGAAACATTTTAGTGGGATACTACTGATTCTCATCAACTAAACTGAGAGCTGTTATTGCAAAGAAACTCTTATCATAAAAACTGCTACAGTACATTTTCTTAGGCCTTTTTTTCTGTTTTAAATACAACAACATCTGTTTACCAGAATTTTAATTAATGACCAACAATGCATCAACAAATCAACGGCAAATGACATCCAAAAATCATGAGGGATGACAACGTTCTCAAGTTGTTCCAATGTAAACCGATTTACACTAAACATCGATGCAAAATATTTCAATTACTGCACATTCTGTGCAGAGGATAGATTTTGAAA
This sequence comes from Chiridota heheva, assembly GCA_020152595.1. Lineage (NCBI taxonomy): Eukaryota > Metazoa > Echinodermata > Holothuroidea > Apodida > Chiridotidae > Chiridota > Chiridota heheva. The sequence continues at coordinate 442,402 of JAIGNY010002621.1, forward strand.
TCAGACCAGTGATGAACTTCAAATGTCAATCTTTGTTTAGCAAAGAGTATATGGATATAATTTTTCATTTCAGGTTATGACTTTATTCATTGCTTTCCTTCTTATGACTATCATCATATCTGCAAACCCAATAAACTTCAGGCATAGACCTATACAGTAGAGATTCACTTCAACTGGCCAAAAGCTCTTGTTTGCTGAGATGACAAGCAATAATTGTAGGATGTGATAAAGACTTATTTTGCTATTGAATGTCAACCGTATACATGCATACCTATGTACAATACCAGCAAAAAATATTTTCAAGTGCTAAGTCACTGTGCTCTTTTAAAAAGTTTATTAAGTTTGAGTGGACTGCAATTTAATATCATTATAACATCAGCCAGATATATAATTTGTATGGCTCAATGAAGTTCAAGGGCACTTCACAACACTGGTCGGCCCCCATACACAGTTGTACAATGAAGTACACAGTGGGAAAATTGCCAAAATACTGGTACTCTGATAGCTTTTGGTGTTTAAGACACATTGTTCAGCAGAACAGAAGTATGGTATCCATACATGCAGGTGCCTGCAGAAGAAATTCTCAAAGTGGAAACTGATGGAACAAACATAAACAAAAATATTTGAGTGCTCTACTGTATATGTGTATATGTCGGAATTTGAGGATAGAGGGTTTGAGGGTTCTGAGAAGAAAAAACAGGAGTGAAACTGCAAAGATGAAGTGAAAAGGTCTAGTGGAAGGAGCTGGCAGTCAAATAGTGAGGCCTTATTTTTTTTGAGTCTCAAAAATATAAAAGACACTTTCCGTTCACGTGATGGTACTGAAAACCCTTGATACGAATGTTCAAATTAATCATAATTCTATCTCATGGCTACTTATAAATTTTTCAGCGACACGAGTATCAACAATTAGACTTGTATTATTTCAATAGGCAAAAAAAGAGTTAGAGGAACTGAGGGCCAAGGGGTAAAAATGGGAAGGAAGGACACATGTCTAAAATCGCTAGGGTAGGCCAGAGGGTTGTCATGTGATAACAGTGGCATCGCCAGTGTTTTTTTATTTGGGGGGGCACAACAGTTAAGAGGAAGAAAATGGAGGGGAGGGGGAACTAAAAATGAGCCACCTGAACAAATCCACAATGCGTGAAACGGCACGGGGTCCAGTGGGCAAAGCCCCCAGAAACTCTGCAGATTTCTTGTTTTTGATGCCCCAAAATGGCTTTAAATTAAACACAGTTCAAAAATAAAAATGATGAAAAGATGATAATTTTAGATTATAAAGTCAAAATCAACTCAGATCAGCATTTGGGTTACCATTTCTAAATAGGCAGAAAAAAAATTCTCCTTTTCAGGAGAATTGTTTTTTGGGGAGAAATTTTGGGCAAAAAGCTGGGGTCCAGGGGCGAAGCCCCAGAAGCTCTGTAGATTTCTTCTTTTTATAAACAATAGTGGCTTTACATCAAAACACACAAGTTAAATAATTCAAGTGATAAAAAGATCAAAATTTCTGAACATATTTTGTTTTTGACACACCAAAATAGCTTAAAAACATATAAGCTGAAGATACAAAAATTGACTTGATGAAAATTAAATTAAATTATAACATTCAATCAACTCAGATAAGCATTTGGGTTGCCATATTTCTAAGCAGGTACAGACAAATTTTCTCAGCAAATTAAGAATTCAGGCAAAATGTTATTGAATAATTGAGTTAAAAAGCTCTGATTGCTCATAGAAACGTGAAAAGTAAAGAAAAAATGTCACTCACACCTTTTGCGTTTCTTGTCAAAATTTAAGCCTCATGAAAATCTGTCTAACTTTCACAAGAAAAAGATAATCTTATTCAGTTAAAACAGTTTTTCCTCTTAAAAATGTTGAGCGCATGCGACTATGCGTTAGTAAAACAACTTTTATTAAAAATATGTTTTTTCTGCTGAAGGCCAAGCAAGGGCCGAACACCCTGGAAACTCTAAAGATTCCACATTTTTGATGCCCCAAAATCATGGCTAAAATTATTAGACAAATTTTTAATCATAGTTTCGATTATCACAGCCAGGAGAAGAGAAGAAACAAACATATATCTAACATTAAATCACCTTAGAGCTGCAGAGATAATATATTCCCCAATGCTGAAAAATCAGGAAATTCAAAAAGTAAACAGGCCTGAAAAAGCTGTGAAATGGTCACAAACTAAAAGGCAAAAATTTTTTTATAATCCAAATTACAACATGAATTGAGGATGATAAGAAACCAGAAAGAGAAATCCAACGTGGTTCTGATGCTAACTTTGGAATAGAAGCAATTTTGTTTTTATCGTATATTGTTTGTTTGTTTGATGTTGGCTTAAAGGCACCACAACAGCGAGGTCAAATTGTGCCTGAGAGGTTAGATCATTCCAGAGGAAGGAAGAAAAGATATATCGTGTATCTTTAAATGTTGTGTTCTTACACGCTTAGTTTATTTATCATACAGGAACATGTAATTTGTGTATAGTTTGTTGCTTGTTTAAGTGTTAAGGTTTTGCCTTAAAGCCACAATCACAACAACCAATGAACAATTGTATTTGGCTCCACCTGACATGAATAATAATGAAGTCTACAACTCAACATTCTACTGGATCCTGTATCATCCTTGCTTTTATCAACACCATCAAACCAAGTTTTATTTAAATCTAACATGGGTTTGTGGAAATATATGAGCATAAACAGAATTTCAGTTAGTCCCACCTTCTCATTAATATTTATGACATCAGTACCAAAATCAATATGGATTATCTACAGACCACAGCACATCCATATACCAAGTATAACATTAATCCACCAACGGTTCTTGAAATATCGTCTTTACAAGCTTGTTAACAGAATTTAACATTTATCTCCACCTACTAATATTCAAGACATCAGCACCAAAAACATTAGGGATCATCTACAGACCACAAGACATCCATATGCCAAGTATTACATAATTTCACTTGAGACATAAGAAAAGTATCATGCATTGGACACAACACCAAAATTAGATCTTGAACATTCTTTTAATCTTAATGAGATCTCCATTTCTAATCAAAATAAATTATATGTCTTACATGTATGTATTATACATAAAACCCTTGGTGAATGGTAGCGTTGTGCGGTATTTACGATTTTGTACTACCAGTAGTGTTGCTTGCTCACTACCAGTAGTGTTGCCCCTAATGTATTTCCTTACTATACTTTCACTACCTTATGTTAGTACACAAGGCCAAATTCACCTCTAAACATGTATTTGAATACCTTGAAAAAAACCCTGTTAAATAACACAGTACTTACAAAGAGCATGAATCTATCACTTCTATCTGAAAACTCAAGTAACTTTCAAAAAATTCCCGAAAGAATGTTTCCTAGAATCACAACCCACGGAAGAATTTAGGTAATAAAATCCCCTAATGCAGGTATACTGTAATCATTTCAAAATGTTGCCCCCCTATATAAGTGTAACCATTTAAGCAAAATCCTGGTAGAACTGGCAGAATCGCTTAACTATCCCTTTTTTAATATGCGATTTCAGACAAGCCTTTTTGGTATTTTCAAGGCAATTTTATTGTGAAGAAATACAGATGGAGCTCCATTTCTCCCAATTATATTTCATCAGAGGTATTTTTGAAGCATTTTGAGAGGTATTTTATACCATGTGATTTTAAGTTTATCAACTTGACCTAGTGTTATAACTGTACTTTTCTAGTGTGTAATGAGTGTTGCTACTGACATGTGAATTTGCTTGTGGTATCAAAAAGGCAATATGAAATTACACTTTTATATGAGGGTTTTGATTGTTAAATGACTATAAAATTAAAATAAATGTATGGTGTACAGTAACCTTCTATACATGACAAATTGCTCAGATACAAAAGAGTCCCGTAATTTGGTATCTTTAAATCCCACAAAACTTGTGACTATTTTTACTACCTTAAGTTGAGTTGTAAGTTATAAATGACTTGTGTGCTTCCAAATGTCGAAATTGACTTGAATTTTGTAAGAGTAAGTTGTTTTTACATTAAAAAAGATAAAAAAGAAGGGGAAAAAAAACATTATTTTTTGACATACTGTATATTAACTTAATATTTCTTTAAAAAAACAAAAAAAACAGGGAAAAAAAGTTTTTTTCAACAATTTGTATTACTCCCAAGACTTCCAGTTGTAGTTATGATCCCTTATGTTGTCGGGATTGCGCATCACCGAAATCAGGATACTGAGACTTACATGACTACTGGGATCCTGCACAACGCTAGTGAATGGGCCTAAAGCATACATAGTTCCAGCAGAAAGTTCATAAAAACCATACTCTGTATTGTATTTCTTTTATGGTTGTACTGTATGTACTGTCCATGTAATCAAATGTGTTTTCATTGATGTATCAACTTATGACCTGTTTGACTTATGACCTATGTTTGACTTATGACCTATGTTTGACTTATGACCTATGTTTGACTTATGTTTAGATTTGAACGGAGAAGTGTCATTTGTAGAAACTATTTCCCTGGTTTGAGTTTGTAAAGCACTGTAATGTGATATACATAATTAAAAAGACCTACTGTACATTTATGTTATTTTTATCACTACCATTAATCCACAAGCCACTTATGTCCATAGAGATTTCAATCTGTAATATCCAGGCAACTAGTCTGAGAAGATTCATGAAAAAATTGAAATGACTGTTGAGACCTCAGAGATTCATTTTAAATGATAAAGCCCTCAACTTTTTACAAGATCCTTTAATCCGTGTAGTCATTGATGAATATGTATGACTCAAGGGATCTTCTCTAGTAAAACATTTTGAGTAATTACAAGGATTTTTCTGTTTCTAATGCTCCTCTCTGCTCCCTTACATAAACAGCTGGCAAATATTACAGCTTTCTCCACTAGTGCACATGAAGCAACTCAGGCATTTTGTCAAAATAGTTATACAGTATAACTAACATGACACAGACTCCTAGTTTTCTCTTTGTTTTACAGGGGTGCTTCACACTGCCACTTCTTATTAAGCATTCTACATTTTGTTTACAATATAAAAGGTGCAGGGACACTACTTATTTTATAAATACTCCCTTACTTTCATTTCAAGTGCTCTCAAATCTGGTCTCAAAGTGCCGGGTGACAATGCTACTTGGACCCTACCCCTTTCTGGATCAATTTAGAGGTTTGTGACAGACATGTGACCTGACAGGGTGGACTGGTCTACAACACTGTCTGACAGTGTATTAGGCCTAAAGTCTGCAACAGGACTTGTAAGATCTAAGCAATGTTCTTTTTGTATTTAGAAATGAACTAAGTAAGTACTATTTAACATTAATGGATTAGTTCAGGGGTCAAGCATATTCATCTTATATAAAAGAGGATTTCAAAAAAATAAAATGGAGAAAGCATTCAAAAATCTTATTCCATTAAGATATTCAAGTTTAAAGTTTGGTAACATTTCTGTAGAAACGACTGAAATCAGAATAGTTGTAATGTCACAGCCTCAGATACTTCAAAGTATTTATGTATTCTAAAGAAAGTTTATTTAATTTTTCACTATCTAAATTATTTTTCCTTGAACTTTCTTCAGGTGGTATATTATAAATACCCCTCCTAGATTCAGTTTTAATAGTTTTTTGACATATCCCATGGTTTTTAAGTCACAAAATCGCAGGACAAAATATGATAGAATAAATAAAGACTGACGAATCAAGGATATGACATCACAATTAGTCAAATTTCAGTCGTTTTTATGCAAATAATATCAAGCTTTGAATTTAAATATCTCTTTATCGGAGTAAGATTTTTCTTTCTGCTTTCTCATGTTTTCAAACAGACCTGAAGACAAAATGTAATGAATTTTTTGAACGTGTAACTTATTCATTGACATTACTGTACAGTGTAGTAACAAAGAGTATTTGTGCAGTATACATGTCACCCATAGATCTGAATAGTTCAAAAAAGCTAGCAGGAAAGATATTCAAAGATGAAATGAATTATTTTGACAGAGGAAACAGTTATTTACAAAGTTCATACAGTGCATTGTACACTCTATTAGTTCAATGAACCACATTTGAATTACAAGGGTCGAAAGTACAGTAGGATGTGCAATAATCTGTAACCACTCAATATTACTGTACATGGAATAAGACTGTTAATTCAAATACAGCATGAAACTAAATGTCAGTAAATACCAACCATGTGATATGCTTACAGTATATACTGCATCTTTCAACACATTTGTTCACAACTCTTAAAATCATCCCTACAGTATACACTACATGTATAAGTACAGTTACAAACAGTTGCGATTTTCATTGCACAGTATTTCTAATCCAACTATAACTTTTAATTTAGAATGAAATAATATGTGTAGGAAAGATGTTTTTCTGGGGACTGAATGTTTCAGAGATCAACCGCACCAGTTCACCACCCACCAATCATTTATCAGCAAATGCAAATCTTGCAATCTTTCAAAAGAAATGATAATTATTGTGATCAATTTTAATGGGGTACTTTTGACCATTTTGATTATGTTTATGTTTCCTCTACATGTTCCTTGTTTTATTATCTCATGCATTTGCATATTTACTGAAATGTTGCTATAGGACATTGTGGTTAACAACAATTTTCAAATTGAACTCCATCTGGAGTCAAATGCCCCATAGCAGCATATTATAATCAGCATGAATATAAACAGACACATACTGTATACCAATGTCTTTCTATTGGCAGGATATTGTTCATGCATGAGTCACATTGCACCTAAACAGAGACCACTACCTCTAATCAAAATAAAATATGGATTTGAACAAAGCAAGTCATAGTTTATGCACAAATCTGAAATTAACTTCTCGTCTACCAACCTTCATTTATTATCTGTACAGAACATTGTACATGATTACTCAAGTACGTTTTACATAATTATTAATATATGATGCAGAGGAAGTTATTTTCTTCAGGGCAATTACATTAACAGTATGTAATAACTATACTTACCCCATCTACTGTATCTTGATGCAAGAAAGACTTTAAAAATCAATAACTAAGGTTGTTATGATTGTTGCTTTTGCCTCACTCATAAGTACCTTTTAATTACATGAGTGGCTACAGCACAGAGTCTGTACCATGTCCCTCATTCAACTTGTGCATTTAACCTTGAAATGGGCAACATCTCATAATGGAGAACATAATCAAAACAGAAGCAATTGCTTTGATGTGAGGATGAGATTAAACTTCTGAGGTAGTCATGTCTGTGAATTCAATGAGCACTTTACATATTATTCTCTTAAATCCAAGTATAGCAGTACAACTTTGGCAAAATATTTTTTTGTATACAACTTTATTCTGTTATTAATTTTAAGTTTTTGATTGACTTTATAATTTGGTTTAAATGGTTGCCCCCGAAAATATTCTTAGTTAATCTTTGTATCAAAAAAAAAATTTTAATCCAAGAATAAAAAGAATAATCAAAAATAATAACCTAAGAAAGGCATAGTAAACTTACTTTATTAAATTCTCTATGTAGCAATTTAATGTTAGTAGGATTTCACTATTTCATGTTATCATCTGCTCATACATACCTACATGTAGTATATAGTATGTATTAAATGATCATGCATTATTGGTTTGGTAGCGCATCTAAAATTTCCATTAAAAAAAAAAAATATTTCCCAATTCTTTTGCGATTTTTAAATAAAAATCTATCTATCTATCTATATATATATATATATATATATATGAATAACACGCTATATGTTCGGTACATGATAATGCATAGAAGCTGGTTGCAAACATATTGCTGGATGCACTCCGGCTCCGCCCTCGTGCATCACTCAATATGTGCCCAGCTTCTATGCATTATCATGTACCAAACGCATATTTATTAACCCTTTATTAAATCATATGTATATAGTTGAAGGTGTACTAATCTTGGGATGTGCTAGGATAGTCAACTAATATTTTTTTCTTTCTGTATGGCGAACAAAACATGTCAAATTAACCTGACCCAGCTTTCCTACACAGACAACATTTTCAGCCCGTTCCGAGGACCTACTTGCAAACAGAAGCATGGAAAGATTCTATAGATTTTAAATGCAATACAACCTTGAATATGTTTAAAACACATCAAAACCACTCTATCACCTCATATACAATCAACAAGATAAAGGAAGCCAGCCAATATACACAGCTTTCTACAGTGACTCTCAATTAACATAACACTACAGTATTCACACAATTCTAAGCCATGCTGACATCAGTTACTGTTGTAAAGAAACTTCTTGACTCTTTTATCAGGTTGTTTTGAAATAATGTTGATAAGAATTCCCATTTTTGGTCATGTTGTATGACTCATGTATGTGTTTGAGTACCCAGGTGCCTTGCAAGACTTTGCTATGGCTAATACAGATAACCTCAATATTGGATATCATACTGTAAGTCACTAGTGGGTATATCCAGGGACCTGCTATCTAAACTCAATAGCAGGTCCCTGATATATCTTTGTTTTGAATTTGTGGTACTATATTGGGATAAAGTAGGGTACCCCCCATAATCTACATATACATGAAGCTCTGACTGGTAATCATATGTGCCACTTTAGGCCAATCAGAGTTAATGAATTTACCAAGGGGTGGAAATAATTAAAATAAAAAATGTATCTTAAGTCCTCTAAAAACTTGGAGAGAAAACTAGACTTAGTAAAAAGTTGTTATTCAGAATCTGAGAGGGAAACACCTAAAATTGTCAACTCACTACTATATTGCAGCCTGCAGTAGTCATGTCATTGAATTGAACTTGGCTAGTTTTGCAGTTCTGACTGTGCACTGTAGTATTCCAGTTATTTTCTTATACTGTAAGTGTAGAACTGCATATATCATTTGTATGGGTGAATTATAGAACTTACAAGGGAGGCCTTAAAAAATTGGTACACTTGGTAACCAAAATGGGAAAAAATATTTGTTGGAATAAAACCAAGTAATGCAAATTCATTTATCAAAGATTATCTTGAAATGCCCAAAAATGTATCCGTGGAGTTACAAGTATAGTAGAATACTTGCTTTGGGGTGACTCTCGATTCTCTTAAAGTTACTCACGTATGGGAATTTGTACTCACGAGAAGTTTTACTCGTGAGCAGCTTTTTTTACTCACGAACAGTTTACTCATTAGCAGCCTTTTATACTCATAAGCAGATTACTCGTGAGCAACCTTTTTTACTCATGAGCAGTTTACTTACGAGCAACCTTTTTTACTCACGAACAGTTTACTCGTGAGCAGTGAAATTTTTAACGCCAGTAAAGTGCGCTGCAGTTTGAAGCGCTGCGTGTACTTTAACGCCAAGCGCTGGTGAAGCGCTGGTGAAGCGCCGGTAAAGCGCCGGTAATGCCGCTGATAAAGCGCCAAAAAAAACCCCATTCTCGAAGTCAAAAACGTGATATTGGTTTTCATGCAACTTGCGATTTACAAAGATACTATCACGAGCGTTATTTTCCAATCACAACTCTTATTTCTGTTAGCGAGGAGAGTCCTCTGTTTACTAAAAGTACTGTGTGTAATATTTAACGTCTGCACACGTACCGAACCAGCAAATTTCTTTAGTTCAGGTACGTTTAAACTGATGCAAATTGCCGTTTTATGCAAAATTAAGTATTTCATTTCCCGTGTCTTTTCAAAGGACACAGATCATCCCACAATAAAATGGTAACAACAATGCAGAGTGTACCACAGAGATTTACGATCATTATTTCTTTTCAATAAGTTCAAAAAAATTACAACCTGAAAAGTAAGGAAACGTGGCAACGCAACTTGTGTCTGCATTATCAGGACGGGCACGGTCATTTTTTTTATAAATTATAAAATGAAAATTGAATAAAATAATATAAACTAAAGCGATAAGCAAAATAAAAAGGATCAGCGCAATTAAAATAAACAAGTTTAACTTAGTGAGATTTCCATGTTTTAATCGGAAATATATAGTATTCCAAACAGTCGAGTAAAATTTTAACTCGTGAAATATTTCCAACAAAATATTAAGAAACGTTGTCAAAAACATTTTAATATATGGTTCCATAAACAGTAAAAGTGAAAGTAAAGGAAAGAATAGAAAAAATAATAAAATGAGAACAATTAAAATTCTGAACTAAGCACTCTTTGCTCAGTGTAGACCTCCATGCTGAAAAGAATGCATCAAAATCTATGTCCAAAAGTTCGAAATCAGCGACATAAGTAAACAGAAATATACATGTTACTCCCACTATTTGATAAGCCCAGGTGCAAAATTATTTCTTTATAAATTAGATCGTGTGAAAATGTCTTTCCTTCCAACAGATATATTCTAATTCTTACCCGGAAACATTAAACCTCATTAACATTAATGAAACCATTATGAAACCATACCGCAAAAATACGGCAAACTTCTGAAGAACCATAAATAATGCCGCTGCCCAATTCCCAGCACCTTTGACAGATTTGTCTACAAATTGACGCCAGCTGTGTCTGAACTTTGGCCTAGCGCGGTCCAATCAATTAAGATTGGCACATTTAAAGGAGAATACTTACGATTTTCACATTTAAAGGGAAATACTTACAAAGGTATATGCCCCCTCCCGATTTTCATGTTGTCTTCAAACATTTGAAGTCTAAAGACATAAACTTAAGTTTGGTGGTTATGGATTAGAGACTGGATATCACAGCGGTTAATAGCAATTTGGAGGGGTACTCCAGAGTAATTTATTCTTCTACATGTTTAATTAAATATTATCAGGCTATCGAATTTAGGGTGGGAGCATTCTTCTTTATGAAAATATACAGTAATTTGGTAGATTAACTCATCCCCTCTCCAATTTTCTTCAATTTCTCCACAAAAATTAAAGTATTACGGCAGCAAGAAGGAGGCGGATGGTGGCGGGGAAGGCGAGGGCGGCGGGGGAGTGGATCTTTGTAAGTATACGAATAGGAAGAAGGGGATGGATACGGACGGAGTGGAGATGGATAGGGGCGGGGTGGGGGCGGCAGTGCCATGGTTCTTTGTTAAGATCTCCCTGTTTCAGGCTTCAAATGGCAAATTTGATCACCAAACATGAGGTGGGGGAATTCTTTTTACTGTGAAAACATACTTGGTATATGATATTGTCCTTCCCCCTCCCCATTTTCATTTGTTTTCCCGAATGAAGATAAGGCGATGCTTCCATCATCCCTCTCCCATGAATTTCCTTATATTTCTCACTTCACAAAATGCAAGATGTCCACTCCCCCTCCCGGTTTTGGCATTGTTGTCTTTTTTTTTTTTTTTTTTTATGGCTTTCCTTCATTTTGAAGGTTTACATTAAAGTGTCAAGCATGCAGTATGTCTTTCAACAACTTAGCACCGCGTGGCCAAGGAGTTGGAGGAAACCTGTCGCCAGGTTATAAACCACCCAGAAGTAGTAACACGTGAAGGGGCGGCATATCATTGAATGAGATATTTTGTTGTTTTTCTGACACAGTTCTAATGATTTTGCGTTAAAAAGTATAATTTATACTGATGCAATGTGTGGTAATAATTTGCTATACATTAGCTTGGCAGCCATTAACTGGGGCGACAGCTCCCTGCTCGGAAAGAATGTACCACTGAAGTTATTTTCATTCTTTGTTATGTGCAAAGTTGGAAGTAGAACATACGTTTTCAAAACAAGGAAATAGATAGCATTTGTTTGCAGTTTCACAGCTTATATATTTTTTGTTTTCTTTTATTTTCTATGATAGAGAAGTTTTAATAAAATTTTCTTAATCTTTGAAAACTTGTTTTGTTAAAAGTTTTAATCATTTTTTTGGACTGGGACTTAAATGTTCGGAATATAAATATCTGAGTAAGTAAGTTGATATTGTTAATTTCATTGTGTATTTTCCCATACTTTTTTTAAGTGCGATTTGTACTTATTTTCCCGCAATTTTAAAGTCCTAACAAGTTGCCGTTCGCTGCAATAAACATTGAGCAGCTTTTTCTGTCTTGTTTAAGGAATTGCATTTTTGAGGTTGGAAGACAGTTTTGCTAACCTTTTTAACTTTACATGCTTTTGAAATATTCCGTGGATCAATTATATGGCAAAAATGTTTGCTTACAATTGTTGGTTATACATGTATCTATTTTACCGAGATTGAATTTACACACACAAATGTAGGTAACAATATGTTGGAATTAAAAATAACAGAAAAGAAAAAAAAGTACAAGCAATATTGCACTAGCGACTAGAAATAATCTGCACCTTGAAAAGGAAAACACTAAACTCGAAGGAAAGTAGAAACCTTATTTCCAGTTAAGACTTGTTCTAATAATTTTCCGGTGTGAATAATCCAATGTGATATTTACATACTATTGATGTAGGCCCAAATAATACTTTGATATGTTTAAAACTCCCATTGGGTTTCTGATATTGTTGAACGTTTTCACCTAATTCAGACCTTTCATTGATTACTTAATTGAACAGTGACGACAATATTTTGATGTTATAACGACACTAATATAGTTTCGCAATGGCGATGGCTTGTGAAACCGAACAAATTATCTCCCGATTTTGTCATTTTCAAACTCGCCTGTGAAGCGCTGGTAAAGCCGCCGGTAAAGCATCGATGAAACGCCGGTAGAGCACCAAAAAAACTTGCCAGTGTCAAACTGCTCGCATCGGTACTGTAATCACGAGCAGTGTACTCACGAGCAGTGATTTTTACTCATGAGCAGTGATTTTTATTCCCGAGCAGTTTACTCATGAGCAGTGTAACAGTTGTAGTTGTACAGAGTCAAATAGATATTAGTTGTTATTTTTATTCATTCATTTGCTTATTAGTATTATAAATTGTAGTATAAAAGCTCTGTAACTTTTATTCAGGTGTCTTCGTTTTTCATTACGCTGTCTCTAAGACAAGTGTGTTCGTGCATGCATGTTGTAAGACGTATATGATTTTCCTAGCCCAGACAGATTATCCCGTCCCCACAGACAGTTACCCCAAATAAAATATTTCACCCACAAACACTGTCCTCTGTGAAAGATCAGCTTGGTAAAATCTTGCAGAGAGGCTAGAGCTGTAGGTCGGTGCTACACTGCTTATCATATGGTAAGAAACAGCTGACAGAGACAGCTACAATTAAATGCTCAGTTTTCAACATGGAGAAAGCCGATATGTTTCACTAACATTTTTATTATCATACATTGAATGCCATGCTATTTATATCTACATACGGCTTTGTAACATCAGACTGAAGAAAGTGTTAATGTGCAGTACATGCAGTTGCTTTTGTGTAGCACTGTACATAAAACAAACATCACAATGGCAATATTTGTATTGTTTTCTATATATAACTCTTATTGTGTGGTAAGAAACCAATGCCATGTCTAGAATTGGAAGGAAATACAATACATGTACTCAGTGGTGTAGCCACGGGAATGGGCAGGGGAAGCGGGCGGGGGACGGGGGGAAAATGGGCGTGGGAGCGGGCGTGAGAGCGGGCGTGGGGAACGGGCATGGGAACTGGGGGAACTGGCATGGGTAATAGGCTGGGTCTGGGCCACCAATTTTCAAGGAAATGTTCTAAACTTGGGGTGATATTAGTTTTTTATATTTGTATTCTTTTTTTTTTTTTTTAATTGCCCTCAGAAGTGGGTCAAAATTTGAACACTTTAGTCTTAGGAGAGGGGAGGGGTCTAGGACATTCTCAAACCCCTTTCCTTTTTAATGCTGGCATGTACTGTATTTGTAGTGCAAAAATGGAGAACTAAACATAACTGTACGTTATCATAAGGAATGATGGGGGTGGGGGCAAACAAGCAATTTTAGTTTGCTTGGAAATTGTCTCTTTGCTACAATTCTCTATCTGGACATTGCTAATGGAGATACAGTATAACAGAAAGATTTCTTAGAGACCAAAACTAACAGTAATGGAGCTGCACATACGTAACTGAATTACTGCACTATTGCCTCTCTGCAATTCAACTCTCTATTCTTTTAAGGCAAAGATGTACTGATTGTTAGGTCTTCAAACATACCATAAAATGATCTTAACCAGATAATGATTTTTCAAACAAACAAAAATTACTGTACGGTTTGAAAATGCACTCAGTACTATTATCGCAAGTGTTGCCATGTGTTTATAAAATTATGTAATAGGAGAATATCGGTTTGGCTGTGTTTTAATGTACAATTAAATTCCAATATCTTCATGGATATACAATTTGCATTTGGGTTATGCATAATTACATGTAGGTCCAAAGAACACCATTTTTTAGTACTTATTAAGTTAAAATGACAAACGTTAAAATACCCTGATTTTTTTCAATACTTCAAAGTTGTTTTAATGCTGTCTTTTTGGGTACTCAGGTAGAAATTGTGTAATGGTGGCCGGTTTCAATTTTTAGCTGCCCAACTCGGGCCTAATTCTTAATACAAAAAAAGATCAAATCTTTAAAAAAATCAAATACACAGACCTTTCAACCAAATAATCTTACAAAATATCTTGTAGCCATGATACTGCAAGTCAAAAGTACTATACATAAAAACTATTACCTTTTATTACATCTGCAGCAAAATGAACAAAATTTGACCACATGGAAACATCCCTAACAAATTTCTCACATAGACTAAGACAGTAGTTCGTAGTGCTTACAAAACATTACTGGCCATTACCTTTCCAGGATGATATTTTACCAAAAATTCATCTTGAACAAACATTACTGGCCATTACCTTTCCAGGATAATGTTTTACCAAAAAATCATCTTGAACCTTTAATCATGCAGCAAACAGTTTTATTTCACTACTTGATTTCAACAAGTCAAGCAAGCCTATCACTTCACCAGTTGATTCTCTAAGTTGCAACAATTTCAAATAATTTTCACAAAACTTGAACCAGACGGAATAAAATATATTGTTATACAAATTTGAGCAGAGTTATTATGGCTAGGTGTGGTTTGTTTAGGTCTCTGCCAAGCAGTGACAGCAGCAAGTCTAGACTTGAAATTTCTTGCTTATCATTGGATGTGCAAATTAATTTGCTCTTATTATTAACTCTGAGAGACAAACAAGGAAAACTCTCCAAACATTATCCACACTATGACTGGATATAAACTTCAGTGATAAAACAAACTCATTAAAATATGAAGGCAACTCATCTACATGTACATGTAGGATTCTAAAAGTGAAACAATTCTCAATTACTGACATAGATAGAGTATCTCCAAATTGTATATTTTTAAATGCATGTTGCTTCTGGCACAACCATTAAAATGCATTATAGTTACAGTATAACAAAAGTTATAAACCCACCGAATGTGGGGCAATTTTAGAAAAGCAAAACTGCCTCCAGAATGAGATACAGGACTAGATTATAAAGTTTTTGTTGAACAAAGATATACAGCATGTATGTAGTTCTATATATGTGTTCTAAAACATTTAATTGGTTTAAATTATTTTTTCAGGAAATGTTAATTTTTTCATAAGAGCAAAGCCAGTGAGCCATCCTGTCTTCAATTACTTTTGACTGATAGAGGCTGTCCACAAAAATATTCTTTCAAAATCTAGGGCAGAATGATAATAAGTTGAAGAACACAAACATTGTCAGATAAGTCTACAGTAAGTTCACAAGATTTCACAGTGTGGTTATAGATGTGGCAAACATGGAGATAAAGCTGTGACAAAGAGAATCTTTGCCTGATAGAAAAGGAAGCCAGAAGTTGGGATATGGCAGTTAAACTGTAAACTATCAAATTCTCAAAATGATGAAGATATAGTAGTGGTCGCAACAGCAATTGTTCTGGACAACAACAGAAGTAGTAATGTAACCATGCTATGTGATACCACATTTTTGGGATTCCTTTCAAAGAAAACAAGAAGAATAAGAGCAATTTTTGTTTCAAAATATTACATATCGAAAGAAAAATTTTCAATCAATTTATAAAGATGGTTTACACACGCATTCTGCATGAGAGAAAGCTCCTACTCCCAAGCCAAGTTTTTAACTCTAAATACCGTATTTGATGTAATAAACGCCCGGGCACTTACAAAAATAGAATTGCACCACTTTTTAGGCGCCAAGTTTCTTTCTAATAAGCGCCCATGCTCCGGGCCACAAAAAGTGTGCTATTTGAACTGCATTGTGTGAACTGATTTTATACTAGACCACAATAACCACACAAAATCATTGTGAGCATCAGATGCAAAATAAGCAAATAATGTCACTTCAAATTAATCAAATTATGCCATCAATAAAATAAACGTTGGGTGTGCGCTTATTAGAGCAGGGGCACATAAAACATTCCAATACTCTAATACAATTGACACATACAATACAGTTTAAACTATAGCTCACCACAATTATCCCCAATGAAGGGTGAGAGATTGTTCATCTACAATTGTGGGGAATGACACACATTTTTAATGAAATTACCTAAAAATTACCTATTAAATTTAGACAAATGAAAATAACTTGTTTTATGTTGAGTGACATTTAAAATATGAAATCCAATTAGAAAATTCTATTGTGGCTTGAAAATTAAAAAAAAAACAGTCACCGAGACAACAACTGTGCAGAGATTAATACTTTTAAGTCACAAGTAAACATGTCAAAAAAGTTGCTTATCTTGAGCTCACTTAGATAACTCAGCATACATGATTGAAAGTCTGTATGGACACTAGCTTAGCCAGCACTTTTGTTTGGAGGAGGGGAGGGGGAAGGGGGGAACCATAAGTGGCAAGAGGTATTTTTGATGGGGTAACCAAAAGTATGTCGCCATAAGGCCTGCTGAGGGCCCCTAATGGGGTCCAGGAGCGAACCCCTAGTGAGGTCCAGGGGCAAAGCACCAGTGGGGATCCAGAAGTCAAAGCCCCATAAGCTCTGAGATATTACACATTTAAGAGATATGAAAAGCATTAAATTGAAGCAAATCGTGTGGTGTGCTTTCAAAGGGCAAAGTTCCAGAAAGCCAAGGGACTTGAAGAAAAGTAGGCACTTTTAGGATTTTTTTTTTTTTGAGGGGGGTGATTGTTTGTGTGATATGTGTCACACAGTCTAAAGGTGTGCATTCTATATAGAGTTTGTAAAAGCTCTTGGGTTTTATATGCTGAATTGCCTCTGACTACACCAATGTGTATGGATTTATGATAAAGCTGCCAACATATTCATGCATATGACTCTACAATAAATCAGGATTTCGAAGCAAAATCCCAAAAGTAATTTATCATTGGATGAAAAACAGAAATGTCAAATGTTTGTGAACGGAGGTACTGTAGAAAAAACATTACCATCAGATAGTGAGCAAATCTCAACCTAAAACATCCCCACCCCTCCATTTCTGCCCTTTCCCTGTACGAATATGACCCAAATTGTATTCAGTTCTTTATTATGCAGTGAGAAAACCACACACCAAACTTAATCAAAATCCAATCATTGGTTTTTCGGATATCTTGATGACAAACAGACAAACAGAAAAATGCAGCCAAAAACATAAGCTACATCAAACTTCGTTGGCGGAGGTAATAATTAGCAGACAATCGAGGCAAATACATAATCCCGCCCACCTTCTTTGGCAGAGGTAATTATCACATTATAAAACTGAAATGCAGCAACAAGGCATCCTATCTCTAGTTCGATTGCAACAAGAACCTTTATAGCATGATTTTGCTTTCATGCCAGTAGCAAATACTATACTTTGATATGTCAGGAACACATTGTTTCTGTCACGGCCATAAGGACACAGCATTGTTCAGTACAATGCTGAAGTCCTGCCATTTTAAACTGAGAAATATACTGTATCATTCTACTTTAGGAAAGAATTATGCATGATTCCTGTATTACAGTTTGACCAATTTATCATATATTGTATTACTGAAATGTAAAGAAATTCTTTTCTTGCAAAGTTGTTCTACAATTTCACTGAATTCAAGATATCTGATCAAGAAGTACATGTATTTGTACTTCAAGTTTGTGAAACACTGACAGTATTTCTGGCTTATGTCTATTGCCTGTTTACTTAGCTATAACCATAATATTGATATATTAGGAATACATCACTCATCAATTTGTATTTTTATTTACAACATTTTGATGATGAAAGTTTTAGAATTTGATCAATTCTGTTGAAATCAATATTGTTTATGAAACAAAATAATAGAACTGAATAACCTTTGTCTGCAAAATCTCACTCTGAAATGGATTTTCCAATGACAATTAAAAATTTATTACAGCAGCATCCTTGAAAACATGTATTGTGAAATGTTGACCTACATGTTTTTCTCTTCTGACACAATTACCTCAGAACCAGGTGCCCATAGTAATGTCTAGACAGTTTTCCAATAATTCTGAAAATAATGATTAAGCATGGATGTATAAAAGTACTGCATTACAGGAGTAATCAATTATTTATCTACATGATAAAAAGGTATTTTGGTTCTGCATTTTTCTTTTTATTTACATTGAAATTAAAAATACATTATTAGATAATAATGCATTGAAACAAACAGGTTCTGTGAAGCACAAATTAATCCATCATATCTATGTAGTCCTTGTCTATTGGGTTCTGTAAATGCATTGGGTTCTGTAAATGCATTGGGTTCTGTAAATGCATTGGGTTCTGTAAATACATGAGGTTCTGTAAATACATTGGGTTCTGTAAATACATTGGGTTCTGTAAATACATTGGGTTCTGTAAATACATTGGGTTCTGTAAATGCATTGGGTTCTGTAAATACATCTGGTTCTATAAATACATCTGGTTCTGTAAACACATTTGGTTTTGTGAATACATTGGGTTCTGTAAATACATTGGGTTCTAATCAACTGCTACCACTCCTTCAAGGAGGGCAGCTGATGTTCCAACAAACAGATTTTACAGATACTAATCAGTCTCTAAAAATATTTGTATTCCTTTAAAATCACTGAAAGAAATACAGAATAGCCCTAGTTGTACCAAGACCAGAAAGTGGACCTGTTCTTAATTCAATATACAGTATATAACTATACGCCACATTACCACAGCACTTTCAATCATCCTCCTTAAACTCATATTCAAATCATTTCACAACAAATGAAGTAGTGGAATTCTCACTCTTATCTGCTTTTCGAGTTATTAGTGACTTCAGAAATCCTACTGTTCATGTGCATATTATACAGTGATGTGTCTAGGAATTCACAACAACTCTGTATGTCAATAGCTGCACATTTACTATAAGTAATATGAAATAATTTGTCTTGCATTTGGCCCAATTTTAGAAGTGGACAAAAGAAGCTTCAACACCTTTATACTATACATGTACTGTACTTGTTTAAAATCTTTTCATTTTTGTCCACACTTATATGAAAAATGTTGAAAATCCCTGGGAAATTACTACTGGAAAATTATTCAAAGCTGCAGCATTATTAACTTCCTATAAGACAAATAATAAATCAAACAAGCATCATGGAAATAATACTAGGAATAACAGCACCTAAAATGTATTGGTTTTTTTTCTCATGAGTCCTTCCAGTGCATCCTTATTGATTCTTACAATTCCTTCCAGTGCACCCTTATTGATTCTTACGAGTCCTTCCTGATTATCTTTATTGATTCTTACGAGTCCTTCCAGTTCATCCTTATTGATTCTTACGAGTCCTTCCAGTGCATCCTTATTGATTCTTACAATTCCTTTCAGTGCATCCTTATTGATTCTTACAAGTCCTTCCAGTGCATCCTTATTGATTCTTACGAGTCCTTCCAGTGCATCCTTATTGATTCTTACAAGTCCTTCCAGTGCACCCTTATTGATTCTTAAGAGTCCTTCCAGTGCATCCTTATTGATTCTTACAAGTCCTTCCAGTGCACCCTTATTGATTCTTACGAGTCCTTCCAGTGCACCCTTATTGATTCTTACAATTCCTTCCAATGCATCCTTATTGATTCTTACAATTCCTTCCAGTGCATCCTTATTGATTCTTACAAGTCCTTCCAGTGCACCCTTATTGATTCTTACAATTCCTTCCAGTGCATCCTTATTGATTCTTACAATTCCTTCCAGTGCATCCTTATTGATTCTTACAAGTCCTTCCAGTGCATCCTTATTGATTCTTACAATTCCTTCCAGTGCATCCTTATTGATTCTTACGAGTCCTTCCAGTGCATCCTTATTGATTCTTACGAGTCCTTCCAGTGCATCCTTATTGATTCTTACAATTCCTTCCAGTGCATCCTTATTGATTCTTATGAGTCCTTCCAGTGCACCCTTATTGATTCTTACAATTCCTTCCAGTGCATCCTTATTGATTCTTACAAGTCCTTCCTGATTGTCTTTATTGATTCTTATGAGTCCTTCCAGTGCATCCTTATTGATTCTTAAGAGTCCTTCCAGTGCATCCTTATTGATTCTTACGAGTCCTTCCAGTGCATCCTTATTGATTCTTACGAGTCCTTCCAGTGCATCCTTATTGATTCTTACAATTCCTTCCAGTGCATCCTTATTGAATCTTACGAGTCCTTCCAGTGCATCCTTATTGATTCTTACAATTCCTTCCAGTGCATCCTTATTGATTCTTACAAGTCCTTCCTGATTGTCTTTATTGATTCTTATGAGTCCTTCCAGTGCATCCTTATTGATTCTTACGAGTCCTTCCTGATTATCTTTATTGATTCTTATGAGTCCTTCAAGTGCATCCTTATTGATTCTTACGAGTCCTTCCAGTGCATCCTTATTGGTCAACTTATGATCGATACAATACTACTGTTCATACAATTTTACTAACTTGTCTAAAGAAATACAACATGATAACCCACAATAGTTTATCTCAGAACTCTTGATGTGTTCTTGACCAGACTCCAATATTTTCAAAAGTTAATCAATTCGATGAGCTTAGAGTTACAATGCGAAGTTATTATCATGCATGTAAAAACACAAACAAATAGTAATTTTCAGTAAGTCTTAAAAAAAATGCTGAAAACTTATTACTTGGTTGAATTTTACATGTAAACATACAAAAGAAAGGTATCAGAACACACTTGTGTTGTTAAGATATCGTGATGTTGCTCCAAAAACCATGACCTCTTTGCTATAACCAGTTCACACATTTTTAGAGCAGAACATTTTAAAACTCATTGATTATTCAGCTCATGATATACAATATATAACAAAGTGGTAACATCATCTTAGCTACAAAAAGTATGTTTGGTTTGTTGCGGTTTAACGACACTGCAACAGTCAGAGTCAAATATGGCAGAAATTATGTATTTCTAAAATGTAAAATTTCACGAAACTGGGAAGGAAAATATAAATGAAATATAAATTAAAATTTTACCTTGCATAATCATCACCACACCCTTCTTAGGGTCTTCTGCCCAGTAAGCAAAGCACTTAATGTGCTCATCCTCATTACATGCCATTGTAACATTGTCAGGCTGGACGACACCGGCTGGAGATCCAACTCCAAATCTACGCAGACCTTTTGTTTCAGAGTAGGTACAATTCAGCGAAAAACAAACTGCCACAACTAAAGGAGAGTAAAATGATCATTATTAATGTTTTATCATTTGTTCATTGTTTACAATGGCACAAGAGCCCCATGCTCCAAGAGCCCCTCCCCTTCCACTTCTTTAGCTGGATCTACATGTATGTTGTACAGCACCTATGTATATATATATATATATATATATATACTACATGTAACAAAATGTTCACTTACGTTTATACATCAAAACTTTTACCTACAGTATCAATGAAATTTGTGGTTTGGTAGTCAACCACTGTCAATGAGCATATTTTATTATTTCTGATACATTAGCATCCCTGGACCCTCTCCAGTCATTTGATGGTAAGGGCCCCTAAAGCATCCCAACCACTCTTCGCTCATACAGTATGTATCTTATATCTTGTTGAAGATATACTGTACCTTCCCCAACCCCATGACATGTACTGTAGCAGGAGACAAAAATTGCAAGAAAGAAAAGAAGTAACTCCACACACCTATCTAAATTTACATACTAAAAACTAAGCTAAAAGTACCCCTTTTCTTTCTTTTAACATACAGTAGTAACTTCAAATAAGATTGTCCACATTAACATACAAAAAGAGAAACTGTCAAATCTAGTTTTTTCAGTTGTAAATAAAAACAAAAAATCTAATTATTGCCATTAGCAGGTGTGCTATGATACCAAGAATTATATTGAATGCACAAGCAGACAATTTGCACAGTCAAGATTTGCAAGCATGTAGATCTTTCCTTAGGAAGATTCAAATTGTACTTTAATAATGCTTATCTGCAAAGTATTGTACAAGTGCTCGGGGTTTGGTGAGAAATTAAATGTAACAAACCAACTTGTGAAAAGAGAATACCAACTTAAGAAACAAACGTCCAGTAACAATGCTGACAAACGATGAAATGTATCGGTAACCAAGAGAGAGAGACATGAACCAGACAAAGAGGTGCAATTAATTTCTAGTGCATTTATTAACAAAAACCTGTCACAGAAAATACAAGTCTACATTTTTGCACAGAAACACGTCAGAACAAACAGAAACCAAAGCCCAGTTGACGGACTGACCAAAATCTTGTGGTCGTGATACCACGCCCTGGATATGACGCAAGCAGCAGAACAGAGCAGCAAAGTACTGGTCAGTTCTGTCGCATGCACCATACCCTGGATATATATAGAAAACACAATAAAACAATGGGATACACATGTGATGCATGAAACAGTGATGTTATGGCATGATTTTAATCTTATCTTTATATTTACACTGAAATTTGTTTTCAAAAGGAATTTACATCTGGCAAGCTCTATACATGTATGAGTTACAACAATCGCAATTTCCATGTCAACAAGTCTAATATTTATAACATGCTGATCATTGTTTATTCATAGAAGTTGGACACACAGATATCAGTTGATCTTGGGCTTTTCTTATTCCAACCGAATGTACATGCAGCTTCTTAAGTTTAAAAACTATTGAACACTTGATCTATATATCGGCTTCCCTCATTCCAATGAAATGTACATGCAGCTTCTTAAGTTAAAAACCTATTAAACACTTGATCTATATATTGCACATTAAATTGCAATGTACTATGTATACTGTACCTCTTACATACATGTAGTGCCAAATGTTTATTGTATGTGTTTAGGCCCCAATAAGATATACACTTTTGTTCTGCCAATACAAGTACAATTGCCTGTTGGGTTTTCGATCTTTGGGCTTTCAACATCATCAACTGTATTTAAGATGTATACTGTAAAATATCATCTATATACTCCAGCTCTTGTTTTTCATTTTATTCTAAGAAGTGTAAATGTTATTTAAGATAAACTGTTGGAAAAGGTGCACTGATATTAGGACATCAGTGATACACAAATGTGACAAATGTACTTACTGTAATATCAAATCGATCTCACACCAACAAAGAACTACTCTCACACCATGATCATCCAATCATAATTCCAGCCAACACCGCTTATCTTTACTTCCAAAATTGAAGCAAAACTTTTGCAATCAAAATGAAAGCAAGGAAAAGTATGACCAGTGATAAGCTCTACACTAGAGTAGATATCCATTTTCTCATTTGAGATACCAAAGAAGAATTTCTTCCCAATTGTTCAAATTTACCCCAATAAGAGTTTGGTCAAGAGAACCAGTTAATCACAAAGAAAACAGAACCAGGAACCATGTTTACCAGAATATGGACAATATGCAGCTTACATATTTTTGGGGTTTTCTTGGAAAAGCACCCCATACTCCGATGAAAATTTCCTTGCATTATATAGTAAAATTGGCAACATTTAATGAATTTTTATGAATTAACTTTACAAGATCAACTTGTCTCACAGACTCACACAGAGCCTTAACCCTTACCATACTCTACCAGGGCTTTGAAAAATGCGAGCCCAATTTTCGTAACTTTTTTTTCATATGCATTTTTGACAACTTTCCTTTCATTACAAGTTTGGTTGGAATGGTGGTTGGAATGGAAGCTAAGATATTTATCTTTTGAGTAATGAAAACCAAATTAGGAAATATTGGAAAAAAATAGACAAATGAAGCAATTTTGGGCTACATTTGGTCAACAAATGGTCAATTATTGCACAAGTATTACTTCTTGTCAATATTGACAACCGAGATTTGTGTTACATATTTAGATTCTTTATAGAATTTCCTTTCCAATGATGCTAATCTAGAATTTTTAGAAAGGAAAGATGAAAAAAAAACACCCAAAATGATTTTATTGAAATGACCCCTGAAAACTGCAGCAGAAAAATTATAACGCAGTAGTCTCAGTGAGACTTAAACCTGGTGCACTCGCATGCTGGACACATTGCTGTGGTGAAATTGAATTATTATAGAAAACAATTCAAATAAAGGGGGTATGCCTTTAAGTATATATTAAATGAAAGGAAATTACAAGCACTTTCGACGGGGATTTAACGAAGCATGTGCGATGTACGGTTTTGGTACACAATTTTTTGAGAGAAAAAAAACGGGTCAAAAATGGCAGAAATTCATAAAGTTTTGAAGAAATTTCTCCACAACAAAAGATTGCAGGTAGGGATTGTACAAATTAGACCAGGAATCGATAACATTATGCCTTAGGATTTGCATGTTTGATTTTGAAGCAAAAATGTGATCTTGAAGTTATTGTAAGATTTAAAAAGATAAAAAAAAAACATTTTGTTTGTCAAATTTTCAGCAAATTGAGAGTTTTACCCATTTTCAAGATACTTTTTCTTAAAATTCTATAATATGACCCCTATAAAAAAGTTACATTTTGTGAAAGAAATATCAGAGTACTTTAAAATGATACCAAGATTACTCCTATAGGACTTTAATAAAGTCCCAATTTTATTTTCAGAAAAAGGTGGTTTGAAAACAGTGATAATATCGCCGCGTGGTAGAATAAGTGTTAAATCTCCCCCACAAAGTGTGGTAAAGTGAAATATGAGTGCAGCAAGCGTGTACACGCTACACACTCGCAAATCCTTGTATATGTTTACTAAATACTTCATTGCGAGTAATCGATTTTCATAATCTTGCCATTGAAAATCAATATGATCATTCATGATTCACATCACACGCATTCGGCTGACAAAATTCCAATCAATGACTTTTTTACAAACTATACACCCGATTAACATAATCCTTTATAAATGTGAGAATCACAAATGCACAGTAATCACCTACATGTATGAATGGGGATAGTTTGCACTTTGATTTCGCCCAAATCTGAGTAGGCTAACTTGTGAAATGCACCGCGAATGTGCTTCAGTAAACAGTGAAACTAACAATAGGCCTGAGCCATAATTCACTCAATCAAGACCCATTTTACAAGCTGTTAAATCGACCAACAGTCAAAATACTTAAAACGTGACAATCAGTACATTTATATGTAAATATTACCTAATGAGTGAAATCAATTTTGCAAAGAAAAAATATTGCAAAATAAACAAACATAAAAAGGTTTTGACAGAGCTGAAATTCTAGGCAATTTTTTGTTACTACGCGTTGTAAATTTGAAGCAATTTTAGTGTATTTCCAAAAATTACGGTACTAAGAGCATGTAAATGATACATGTCGCTTTTTGTGGCGTACACACACGTTTACTATAATCCTTAAACGTTCAAAGCTCTATTGCTCTCACTCACCCACCCCCTCCCCCTAATGAAGTCCAACATTTAATCAGGATGCACATGCTCATTTTTTCACCCAAACTATGTACTTTTATCTTCAAACTCCTGCCTGAAAGTGGAGAGGGGAGACAGGCCCTCCATGGTATTCAAAAAATCTTTCTCGTTGAGAATATACATTTGCAGAAGAGCCTGAGTTACTTAACCTTTCAAAATCTGTATAAGTGATGCTTTGTTTAACACATAACATTCAATATCTCAATAAAAAGAACAAAATCTGAACTCACCAGAAACAAGAATTAGTAATGTCAAATGTAGCTCCATCATGATTTATAATTAAGTGATATCAAACCGATCCGTCTGGAAGTACAAGGCACAAAAGTAAGTTGTACTGTATTTATGGTTAAATGTTATCCATGTTGTCAGTCACTATAAACTCCAAAACTAAGTCATAGGATCCTGTCAGATATCCAAGTACAATCCATTGCAACAGCACAAATGCTGTACTAATCAAGACAGATGATGATTAGCTGTGATATCAAGCTGGCTGATCAATTCCACCAATAATATTGTTTTCTTTCCTGTGATCAAAAGAAAATGCCAAGGTGAGATAATCCTTGTATGGTGAGATATATTACAACATTTCTTTCATTAATGAGCAAAGCAGCAAGTTTCCCCAGGCAAAAATAAACTGAAACCTAATTCCTGGGTGATTACAATGCATATGCAAAATTATTCATTATAGAAGGAACCCCCACAACAAGACAAGTGTCACATGGTAAATATTTATCTTGTAACCTACAGTATCATGTTAGAAATTGTCCCAACAACAAAGGTAAATATGTCAAGATAGGCCAGTATCATGTTAGAAATTGTCCAAGAACAAAGGTAAATATGTCAAGATGGGCTAAAGGTCAAGAAATAATATATGTTGTATTTTGGAGGGGTTGGTTGGTTGCAAGATGTGCATGCATTTCAATCTGTTTCAGTCAACTTGATCCAGTTTATGGTGAGACACAACATGTCAAACCACCTCTCCAAGACGTGATATGGGATTTGCATAAACTCATTTATTTTGGGGTCACACACAAAATTAAATGACAGTGTGGTCCCAAAGACAATTGGTTTAGACTAACTTTACATGTATTTTGTACTAAGACCACAAACTGACCTGAAGGTACTGTAGCCAACTTTCGTTTTTCTTCATACAGCATACTGTAAGGCCAAGCTTAAAAAATTGTTCGTTTGAAGTAACCCATCTTGTTCTTAAAAAAAGTTGGTAGGCAAAAACAAGTTATTTTCGGTATCAGATTTTGAAATGTACGCTATCTGAGAATACTAAAATCTCAAATGAAATACCAAGTCATTCTTTTTCAGTATTCCGCTGAGATAGTGCACAAAAATCTGATGCAAATGTCTTCTACCTGCCCTGCCAGATCATTGTGACAGCATACAGCCAATTTTTGGGTGCTTCAGGTCAAATTTTCTCAATTTGTTCAATTGTTGTGACAGCATACAGGTATACAGCCAATTTTGGGGTGTTTCAGTCAAATTTTCTTAATCTGCACAATGCATATTGTCTCAGTAACATTACGTAAAAAATAATAGTCATATGTTGCTTGTTAAAATTGGCACTGCACCGCATGTGAAAAACAACAGTATATTATACTACACGTGTAGTGTTATAACAGTTAAATGAATCAGGACCGATACTTTTTGTAACTTTTTTCAGTTCAAAATTTTGCTTTTACAGCCAGTAAATCAGTGTGTTCTTACATTTGAGCAGTTGGTAACATCCCTATTAAGTATTGGTTCCATGTGTGGTCGTCAAAACAACAAATAATAGCGAAGAAGGCACTATGGTGGCCATTTTAAAATGGTTGTACTAAATAAAGGTTAAAGGAAAGCTACACCAAAGCGTGATGGCGTATTATTATGGGGTCCCCCAAAATCAAATGCTTATTTATGCTTGCAATGGTATACTGTAGCAATTTTTTGGTTAATATGAATAAGAGCTTTAAAAATCTACTATTGCGATGGAATTGTAGCAAATATTTCAAATTTTGACACCTGCGCATTGTAACTACTGTAGTTTTAAAATTTCCACACATGATTCATCAACTCAATTTTTAGATTGATGTTTTTCTTGTTATACAAAGTAAAACATTAAAAAATGCACTATTCTGTATACATGGTGACAAAACTAATCTAAAGGACATTTGAGATGCATGCATGATGGCACGAACTTCAATAATGGAAGTCAATAAACTGACTTTATCAAATTGTGCATACTTATCTAAATGCTGAATGTACGAGCATGGCTAAATACTGTTAATAAAATGAAATTAGGTAGTGTGAAAAGTAATGAGATTTAAGGAAAACACATCTGATATACTCATTACTCAAGCTCTGTATGTTACGGTAATGATTTTCAATTACATCTTTAATCAATCTACAGTAGTTATTACTGCCTCAATACTAGATTAGCACTCTAGAGCGCATACCTTCACCCCATTGCAATTCAACATGCCTAGAATCATTTTAGAGTTCATTCGATCCCCATACCCAAGTCTCTTTGAGCCCAGAAAATTGATTGGTTGGATCTTAATTCAGAGTGCAAAGTCATTGTTCAGCACATTCCATTGAAAAGTTTTAGCTTAGTCCTGACAACTTAGTTTTGACAGTTCTCATCTTAAAACATCCCCGCCCCTCAATTCCTGCCCTTCCCCAGTTCCAATTAGTCCCAAATTTTATTCACTTCTTCCTGAAACAGTAACAAAACCACACCAAATTCAATCAAAATCCAATCATCAGTTCTGGAGATATCTTGATGACAAACAAATTAATCTTCAAATGTCCCTTCCCTCCATTTGCACCCTTTCCCTGTTCCAAAGTCTCAAATTTTAAACACTTCTTTCTTAAGCAGTGACAAAACCACACACCAAATTTATTCCAAATCTAATCATCAGTACTAGAAATATCTTTATAACAGATAAACAAACAAGGCAAAACATGTCCCCACCCCCCATTTTCAACCTTCCCCCAAACCAAGAGCTATTAAAATGTATAAACTTAATGTTACTTGGGCTGTTGTTGCTTGCCTAGTTGTTTAAGCTTTGGACATATTTAACTCGCTGCCTTCCTCTGCTTCTTTTGCCTTCAATTTTCCCACATACTGCAAGCTGTTCCAACCCACCCTAATAATAAACATGCCCAAAAAATTATGTCTCCTTCTGATGGCATTGCAGAAATGGATTATTTTTGTAAACATGTCTGCCAATTGCAATACGTTTTCTAACTTTGTTAATGCACCAACTATCTGATGTTAATATGTAGCCTAAGTACTTACACTGTTGTACTTGTTTATTTCTCCTTGGCTTCGCATACTAAATAATGGGTTTATGGCTTTTTTTTAAACCACCATACATTCTGTTTTCTTCACATTTAGAGACAGCCCTCTCTTTTCACTTTAGTCCTACAACTTCATCCAGAAGAGATTGCACTTTTTCTTCTGACTCTGCTGTAAGCACTGTGTCATCTGCATAGCAAAGGTTATTCATTAAAGCCTCCAACTTTCATCCCCTCAAGATTGTCAATGTTAGGAAGTATTGTTTCATTGTAAAATTGAGAAGATCTGGTGACAAAACACACCCCTGCCTCATTCCTCTTCAGATTACCTTAAATTCACTGTAATCTCCTTCAAGTCTTATTGATGCTTCTTGGTCACAGTATAGGTAAACATATAATAAACATAGATAATTCAAAATAGTACCTCTCATTGAATATGCTTTAGGCCATAGTGTACAATGATGAATAGGTTCATAGATAAAGAACCCTTTCTCTACCTTGCATCTCAACTTCTTTAAGTCAGGAGTTTTGTCATTTTCAGCAGAGATTCATTCAGATTTTCACATATTAAAAGGGTGTATATGCAGACTCTCTTTAAGGGACTGTGCAGAAATTGGTCAGGTAATCAGAACCCCACTTATAATTTGTTCTACTGCAAGTGATAATTAGGACATCCTTAAAGGATTAGTTTAGCAGTCAAGCATGTTCATCTTATATGAAAGAGGACTTCAAAAGAAACAAAATGGCAAAGAAAGCAATGCAAAATCTTATTCCGTTAAGGTGCAGGGAGAGTCATGTACTCTCATCCGCTTTCGCCATGGAAACCGGGGATAAGCACTGCCCAATGAACCTAAAAAAATAAATATAAAAAATGTACTAAGTTGTACATTTCTGCAGCATTTAAACTAAAAAAGTACAAGACCCATCTATACCAAGCCTATGTTGTACAATGAGTCCTTGGAAACATGAATTGTGTCCCAGTAGACACTGGGGTCAAAAAGTCAAAGGTCTGTTTGTACTCGCATGGACAGTACAATCCATCAACATGCCCAAAGATAGATAGCTAAGCCTGTCTCAACATCTGCTTGTATTGAGCTCACTGTACAATCTAACAAAAGTCACACAGCTATAGTGACCCTGTTAGCTACTTTTACCACTATGCTGTTTGCTTAAGGTGATGAGATCAGCAACTCCATGGATTGCTGCTTCCTTGTTTGAGTAAAATTTAACCTTTCTTGATTGAGTAAAATTTAACCTTTCTTGTTTGAGTAAAATTCAACCTTTCTTGTCTGAGTAAAATTTAACCTTTCTTGTTTGAGTAAAATTTAACCTTAGGGACCATGAATTACCCATATTATTCATTCTCAAAACCTTAAACCAGTCTCTAACTTACATTACCCTTCCCTTTATAGCTAGTACATCAAAGTTGACTAGTTTAGTGTACATGAATGATACAAATGATTTAACCTTGAAAAACATGCAGCAAATAACATCCTGAAATAATCACTTAATGAAGCTTTCCTGCCCTTCATAGCTAGAACATAAAAGTTGACTAGTTTAGTGTGCATGAATGATACAAATGATTTAACCTTGAAAAACATGCAGCAAATAAAATCCTGAAATAATCACTTAATGACGCTTTCCTGCCCTCTATAGCTAGAATATCAAAGTTGACTAGTTTAGTGTGCATGAATGATACAAATGATTAAACCTTGAAAAACATGCAGCAAATAACATCCTGAAATAATCACTTAATGAAGCTTTCCTGCCCTCTATAGCTAGAATATCAAAGTTGACTAGTTTAGTGTGCATGAATGATACAAATGATTAAACCTTGAAAAAAAACATGCAGCAAATAACATTCTGAAATAATCACTTAATGAAGCTTTCCTACCCTCCATAGCTAGAACATCAAAGTTGACTAGTTTAGTGTGCATGAATGATACAAATGATTTAACCTTGAAAAACATGCAGCAAATAACATCCTGAAATAATCACTTAATGAAGCTTTCCTGCCCTCCATAGCTAGAACATCAAAGTTGACTAGTTTAGTGTACATGAATGATACAAATGATTTAACCTTGAAAAACAACATGCAGCAAATAACATCCTAATTTAATCACTTCATGAAATTTTCCTACCCATCCTTGGTAGCAGCAAATATAAAAGGCGCCTTGGAAGTTTACGGCTGACTATACAGGAAGTTATTAGAGGCAAATGCTAAAAATATTGAGTCTAAGCTGCAATAGTCTTGTCATTTTTTCCTGCATTAGAAATGAATTGCATGTATAAGAAATCAATTTTGTCTGAAATCTGCAGTTTATGATTCACTTTACCTAGAAAATTGGATTGAATCATCACATAGAAATCAAATGCATATTGTTCACCCAAATACAACAAAGGCTAGGGCAAGTCTATGACATATAAAGTATTGTAGTATACAGATTTGTGCTACACAAAAAAAATTTTATCATAGAGGTGAAAATAAGTTTTCCAACATATGATCATTTGACAATGAACCATAATTAATACAGCTATGTACTGTAGATACATGTATGACAGACACTGTGGACATGAATCATTTCAAGATGTTAGGCTTGGGCTACATGTATATTGAAAATTACAGGGCAAACAAATTCAAAATAGTGATACTATCAAAATATACATACTGTACATACAAATTTTCATGAGATTACAATTTATGTAAAAAATTTCAATATGCACATTATATGTGTTTGTTTCTTTCTTTAATGGCATATTTGCTGACAGCTGAAGAAGCACACTCCAGCACAATTCTTCAAATGGAATCATGTACAAACAGGGAATTATCAACTGAAATTGAAATGATGACTCCCTGCTACAAACAACAATTTTTACAATGTTCAAAATGTATTTTGTCCAATCCATCTTGTTCTACACAGAGATCCAGTTTACAGTATGTGTTCAAATCCCAAGACTACATATACTGTAGCCTACATGTACTGTAGATCCAACACCACCAATGTAAAACTTTCCATGTAATAAATTAATTACATTTACAGGTTACAATTCATATTGGGGTACTGTATGTACTGATCCAAAACTCTTAACCAGAAACAGTTTCTCTCCTTACAAGTCTTTTGGCAGAGGATTAAAACATCAATAAATTTCCACAAAAGTACACAAGGGCAGATCCAGGATTTTCAAAAGGAAGGGGGGGGGGTTCAGAGTGAAATCATGAAAATGGCCATAAATTATCCATGCATTTAGCACGTATTGTTTTCCGCCCAAATATTTTAAAGGAACTCTTTGGAAAGTAATAGCATTTTGTAGTTAAAATGCTTAATGGGTATCATAAGATAACTTTACAGGTACAAGATACCTGGTATATGAATTCTGTTTGCAGCAAATAAAAAAATCATTAGGATGTACATGACTACAACATTAGGACAGCTGTTGACAATCACTTCAGAAATAGAGAACCCTGCAGTTTTGTTTTCTATGATAAAAGTGGGGGGGGGCGGCTCAGGTGGGGGCGGCTCAGGTGGGGGGGCGGCTCAGTACAGATGGATGGTGGAAGGAAGAGGGGGGTTTTCCATATGTAAATAGTGGAATATACGTACCAGTCCCATGGTGTGCACTATGTTATAATTAAACTGTAAAAATGAATAAATAAAGTTAAATATCGCCCAAACTTGGTGATGGCTTTGTTCATGGTAAAAAAAAAAAAAAATCAAACTTCTTTAATTTCCTTCATTTTCGGGCAATGTTCTATGATTTCCGTGTAATTTTCTTTAATTTCTTTATTTTTGAGCAGTTCTCTTCAATTTCTTTCAATTTTGGATAATTTCCTTTGAATAATTTGTTTCATTTTCCGGTATTTAAAAAAAAAATCTTTTTTTTGGGCAGTTTCGGCAATTCTTTTCAATCTTTTAGAAATTTGTTTCATTTTCGGAAATTTCTTTAACTTTCTTCATTTTACAAGCAAATTTGTTAATTTTCGGAATTTTTTTTTTATTTTCAGGCAACTTTCAATCTATTTTTATTTTTGAGCAGTTCTCTTTCCATTTTCATGAAATTTTCTTCCAATTTTATGGCATGTTTCTTCAATTTCTCTTCAATTTTGGAGCAATTTCCACTGATTTTCTGTTCAATTTCTTTCAATTTTAGCCAATTCTCTTTAATTTTTAACCATTTTTTTTCGCATTGGGGAAAATTCTATTCAATTTTTGGTGGTGCTGTCATGACATATCGATTATCGCGATATCTCTTTTCCCACGACATGAAATATGCCTCTCGCGACATATCGCAATACCAAAAACTAATACTCAACTAAGAAATTTTCGAGCAGCTAGGCTACTTCGTACATTACAATTCTAACGTTACGGTACTTGTTTAGGCCATTAAACGTGCAAAATAATCGTGAAACAAAAACAACTAATTAAAAATCATGCTCTGTCACCACACACTGGCACGCGCTGATGTAAGTTGGCAAAAAGAACAAAAATGTTCTAGAATGTGCCACTCGGGCTCTCATTTCGATGATTTATGGTCACGTTGGCTGAATTACCAAACACGTGTGTGATGAACGTAATAGTCACGGAATCATGTCCTCTGCTAGATCTGCAAATAATTTTTCTTGTGTTCATCATATCATGGAGTAAATTGTAAGTCCATGATCATATAACGTTAGTGATATTAACAATTTGTGTCTGGAGTCAGTTTTCTTGGAAAGTATCGCGATATTTTTCTCCTGGCCGATTTCACTTACAGACTTTCTTTAATGGGAAAAACCTATTTACACCCTCCAAAACCTTAGTTCGGAAAACATAATATGATTTAGAAGGATCTAAGTCACAGAGCAAAGAAGTCCAATCGAATGACAAATTATCCTAAGGTGCAGCAAAGTCAACATTCTTAAAATCTAAAATTCTAACCCTACTTTCTTCACTACTGAAAATCAAATCAAGACAATTACTACCACGCATGGGAAACAACACACGCTGGGTGAAAAAGCAGTCGGATACAACTTCCAGAAAATCCTTACCATGTGGACCACTAGTACAAAGATTCCAATCAGTCAGGAAAATTAAAGTTCCCAAAAACACTAACCCTTCTAGAAGCAACTTTTCTGAAGCAGTCAAGCAATTTCTAATTGTTCTAAGGACTAGAATTTGGTGATCTATATACAACGCCAACTACCACTGAACTACCAACATCGCCATCAACAATAAACTCACACCATGGGCAATTTGAAAAACCAAAAGAAAACTGAGCAGTCCTATCTATGCAATTAAAACTGTCATTTACAAACAATACAACACCACCTCCTCTACCATTGAGAGTATCTAATCTGTCTTGTCTGAAAACTGAGTAGCCTGGAATATGCATCTCTGAAACACTAATTTCACTATAAATCCAACTCTCTCCAATATGTAGCCAGCATTGTTAATCGGGCCTAAGCCTCTACATCAAGTAGCTCTAAATTTGGCAAATCAAAATAAAATATAGCCCCATGCATAGCTAATTGGTTTGAATTTCAACTCCTGCCTTAAAAGGGATTCGAAAAGTTTGAATTGTAAAAGTCATTGAATGAAAGTTGTGTGTGTTTTAATGTTATTAATTGTCAATGGCAATTGTGAATCACGAATAAACTTTCGAAGTCTTATACTAAACCTATAATTGAAGGCTCATTCGTTTAAACGTTTACATGTGTAATTGTCACAGCCCTCAAATATTTCTCTCCTTGGTGCAGAACTTACGAAATCTACATTAGTAAATAAATAATGAACTTTTGCAAAACAAAAAACATTTGTGAACTCATGTACAGTATTATACACAATAGTTAATGGATATACAATCATATACCAATTAATTCCATAGCCTATTATATACAAATTTACAAGTTGAAATGAAATGTTATTTCTTCATTTAAAATTATCCCCCCACAACTGGGAACCCAGCAACAATGCCAAGCAAGCAATGCCAACAGAATTTAGATCAGCAGTGAAAAAAACCAGGTTTTCTCCTGGCACGAATCTTCATGCCCATTGAAAAACATGTGTCACACGATAACGAAAAAGTCAATGGTTTTAAACACGTCTAAAAAAAAACTTTGCACCAAGAAAAAGCGCCAGTTTTTAACACATTGTTTTTTGCATAGCGTAGCTTTCTCACTACTTTTCACCATGCTCTTTACAGTTTCTGTGCATAGGACCTACATTATTTATTGTGCTGAAAAGACTAAGGGACATACTACGTTACTTAATTTAAAGTTCAAGTATAAAAGTTCCTTATTACAGAAAGTATCATGAGCAAAAGCTAATACCTGGAATGAAAGACATAAGCTATGAAGACCATTTAAGAACAATTATGCTACCAACACTAGCATATCGGAGAAAGAGAGGGAATATGATAGAAGTTTATAAATTAACATCAGGAATTTACGATACAGCGTTACTACTAATAAGTCCAGAGCAACAATAGAACTAGAGGTCACAGCAAAATAATGTTTCAAAACAGAGTAAAGAAAATAGTACGTCCAAATTTCTTCACAAAATAACAGTGATAAACACATTGAACAATGAACAGTTTACCAGAAAATGTAATTTGTATTTAACTTTTAGGCATATGCCAGGGAAAGCACACGTAAGTCACAATGACATACACCCCCTCATATCTGAAGGAAAACGAGTCACTGCAACAGGGTTTCCAAATTAAAAGATGAACCCCAACCATACATACTCCTATTTCTAACTAGTCAGATAACATATAACTGTGTACTGTAGCCATATGCATCAGCTGTACAGTCAGAATTCATTGTGCAAATTACAATGTGAAAAATGTTTACATTGATTTAACATAATAACGCAACCGATTAGTGACGATGCACGGCTTAAAATAAGCCATTCCACGACCAATTTGTGGCTGTTGCCTTTTGTCATTGTATGTTAAAAAATTCATCCATGTAAAAATAGCATGAACATACATACTTAAAAAAAATAAAAAATCTTAATGGGCACCTACGTTTTAAACCTCAATGGCTGTTGCAAATTGGTTAAAAAAAGAAATAATTTCACTGATCCTTCTCTGCAATGGTTCACTGTGCAAAGCGTGGAAGTGTCTGTACCCAATTAATTGAAAACACTGCGAACGTACAAGCATCAAAAGAATCCGCGGGCGCACACCACTAAATCGAGCAACTAGCATGCGTTACCAATAATAACTAAGCTTGAATGTTGAAAATATGAACAAGATCTGACAACAATACATAACATATACCACATGGTAAATGTAAACAAGAATATCTTTTTGAGGGTGCAAAAAACCAGTTACAGGTTCGAACCACATGTTACGGAAAAAGTGTAACTTTCTTTATGGCATCATCTACCCCTACCTTTCCCCCAGCCACATGTGTACTTTTTTTAAACTATGTTATACCCCAAATTGACATGCATTAAAACATTTTTCTGGAAATTTTATTTCGTTATCAAGAAATTGAATCTTAAATACTTCAGATAGGAACAGAATTGTGTGTACTGCTTTCCCGGCCCACACAAATATTATCCCTCTTTCAAAGGTTAACAATTTGGATATATTCCCAATTCTGAAAAGTCATTCTAAAGAAAAAGATTTCAAGGGTTCAGAGACAAAAGCATATGAAGAATCACCTCTCAAAAGGAAAGAATATAAATAAAAAACATTCCAGTCACAAGTGGAACATTTTCAAAAAATATTTCTCCCCAACATTGATGTTTAGTCATATTTGCTTGGAATCTCTTGCAAACAGCTAGGGTTTAAGCCTTCAAAATTTAACATTTTCTCAATTTCCTATTTTTTTAAACTATAGTACCCCAATTTCATCTCCCAAACAGAAAGAGAATAATGTACATGTAGGCTAACTAGGTTAAAGTAAAATCCTCTCACTATAGGAGGAGCAGTTTTCTCTGTTCAATACATAGGCAGCTATTAGTCAGAATACATTTCAGAAAAACATTGTCCCCCACATTCACAATGCCCCCAAACTTTTTGAAGGAAAAGTTCAGTCATGCACTATGCTTACACTATTCAGGGGCGATAGAACTGGGGCAGGGAGATTCAGCCCTAATAATTTTAGTCGCACATGTGTTATCATGTTACACAATCCCATTTTATCCCACAGTATTTTTATCACGTCATCTGACTTCATTACCCCCCTCCCCCCCTCCCTCCCTTCTCGCCAATATGTTAAAAGTTCCGCCAAAACATTTCTTCCATTTCACGATATTCAATTTTCCAGTGTGTTATTTAATTTTCATACATGCTTTATATGATTTTGTACCAATATGAAGACGTCAGTGATTGAATTTCATTTTGTATCAACTTACCATGATGCCATCAAACTGTTTAATTTTAACCCCGTTGTTCTATTGGCAGGATTTAGAGGGAAATTTAAAGGAAGCGTCAGATTTTTTTTTTTTGCATCTTAGCGTAAATTTGTCTCCCAAAACTTTTAACCTTTGCCCTAATTTTGGCAGAAAAATTTCGCTCATTTTTCAAGTTGGTATGCATCACGAGGCTGAATTGGCCTGCGATAAAGGAGTATGGAAATTACCCAAAATACCTGATTTTTTTATATTATTTAATCACTTTGTTACAGGTCTACAATTTTATAGACAAAACAGTTATGGTCTTCATTTCATTTAATAAATAAAGATTACCCCCCCCCCCCCCCCTTCCCAATCCCCAGGAGATAGAATCTCTAAGCCCAAGCAGCATTCATTTTGCAAAGATATTTTTGTAATATTTGTTTCAAAGTATCCACAAATTCTGCCACAAATTCTAGCACATTTGACAGTTATTGGGTTGCACTTTTTATTTTCAAAAGGGGCACTTCATACATTTTTTGTGTGGGGTCACATTCCCCCTGCCCTTCCCATTCCTACACTTATGTATTGAGCATCACGACATGGACATGAAATTCT
Source organism: Chiridota heheva (assembly GCA_020152595.1). NCBI lineage: Eukaryota > Metazoa > Echinodermata > Holothuroidea > Apodida > Chiridotidae > Chiridota > Chiridota heheva. The sequence continues at coordinate 480,285 of JAIGNY010002621.1, forward strand.
TTAAAACAAATATGGAAGAACTGCATGAGGAACAATTACTGACTAAGCTAGACTTTCTTTTAACTAAATAGGCCTAAATTCTTTTCTTAAATATTTTTTGACCATTATACCACATGTGATGTAAATTTTTTCTCATGCTGTTGTCTATCGAGGAAGATCATAATTCTTAATTGCCATTATCTGAAAACTAACAATCGCCAACGTAATCTGGTCTGAGCTGTGCGTTACTTGTGTACGCCCATTGCAAATCGGACAGACAAAGTTGTCAAGGTAAATAATTAGCTCCAAATATCATTCAATTTAATTCTTTTTTGTTGTACATAAGGATATAAATGTGTATTTATTAAGTTTACAATATTGTCATCAAATTGATAGCTCATCAGTATTATTTTTAATGGTTTTGCTGTCATAATTTCTAAGTGTTGATCGTACGATAGATCAAAATGAAAATCTCAATGGAAGTTTGTGTTATGTTGTCTCACTCAGTATTACAAGTTAGTGTGTAGCTTGAGGGAATACTGAGTGAGATGTTTATCTTACTAATTTCTAACTTGTATTTACTTTACTCTAACGTTACGCATAAACCCCAATCAAACATATGGAGTCAACGGCATCTAAATAAACTCTAAAAACCTACAACTAAATATTGAAAGGAAGTGAGTCAAATATTGGCAAGACCAAAACATTTATTAAATTTTAAAACCAACCTGACACCTGGAAATGAACAATTGAAGATGAGGATGCAAGTAGTGGCCGACATGAGAGAAAATGACATGCCCAAAAACCCAAGGTATTTTTGTGAATTGGTAGGCTAATGGTATAATTTCATTAAACAACAAATTAAACTTAGGCCTATATTTGTTTGTGATAATCACCATGCACATCGCACAAATTATGCAAGAAGTCAGTCTCACAACACTAAAATCATGTTAATCGGCCTAACGTTACCGTTAGACTGTAAAATATTTGCCTAGGCTATGAATATTATTGTGTTCCCTTGAGTGATGATTATTTTACTCGTTAGCGTGGTTAGATTCGATGAACGTTCTGCCGACTTTCTCGGCTAAACGTTGCACTTACAAGTTACATACTGTCGGGCCTCAGTCGGGAACAGTCCAGCAATTGTTAACCTTAATTTTATTAATGTTACTCGTATTGGTGAAGAAAATAGGAATAGGATGACTTCAAGCTAGCTGCACCTAACTAAATCCACACACTAAATTATCGTCATCGTACGTGCGTATAGTATATACTAGACTATAGGCCTACTTTCCTTCACATATTTTGTAAGTTATCATTCCTACCTGAGTTTTACAGCAGATGTACCACAGATCAGACTTGTCAGACATGATGACCAAACAACCTTTGTGTCTATTTACTCTACTCTGTCGCGTACCTTTGCGACTAAAGTAACGTAGTGCTAACGGTGTGCTAACACTCGAGAAACTTATCTCTTATTGCAGACATGGAACTTTCGTAAGCTCTTATTTTGAATAAAAAGACCAGCGGAAATAAATCGTATTCTTTTTCTTCATGCTTAAGAAATCTATCATTTTACGACTTTTGAAGTCTTTTTGATCGCGGCGCCGAAAAGCCCGACAACTGAGCGGAGCGATTCGGCAAGGCCCATCAGCTGTGTTTTGTGAAGGGTGTACACGTTTAATATACAATATTTCTACTTTAACATGGACAGTGAACATTGTCGAAACAGTCACTAGTGGCGGCGCCACGGGAGGAATGGAGACCCTCACAAAGTTACTACCCCAGGAAAGTTTGTAAATTAACATATTTCATCAAATTTATAGGATTTTGCTAACCCATGAGACAATTTTTCCCTCGCTTGCCCTCTCCATCCCCCTCCCCCTCCCCTTCCGCCCCCAAGACCAAAATCCTGGTGCCGCCACTGGTATTCACCCCATAAAATGTACAAAATAACACATTTTTAGAACTTACACGAAGTCCAAAATTGTTGAAAAAGATTTGTTTTTTTGGTCTTTATTTTTGTCGTAGGCCCTATTTATATGTTTGAGTGAAATCCAAGCTAGTATAGCCTTATGAGGAGTTCCTTTGCACTTTTATACTTTATAGGGTATACTTGCTTCAGTCCACTGACTCCACTCAGTTACAAAATGAGTCCCAGTAACATTAGCAGACTGAGGAGTAAACCTACGATGGACTGGCGTCCCATCCGATCCGGCGTCCCATCCAATTCAGGGTCCTGGGGTCATATATTCTCATGCGCTTGCGCCATGGAAACAAGGGATAAGCACCGGCCCCATAGGGTATAGCTATGTGGCCTCATGAGGCTCAGATAGATTTAACAAACCTTTGTCTCGTGGAAGGGAGGGGGCGAGGCGCTAATATTTAAATTAATAAAAAGAAAAGCCAAATTTTGGTCAGTGTTTTTAAAGATTTTGCAGCCATTTAAGGGTCATCAAAAGCATGAAATCTGCAGAGCTTCCGGGGCTTCGCTCCTGGCTCCAGTTTTTTTTTTTTTTTTTTATATATATGTTGGACCCGGATAATCTCAATTTTCAAGGGAAATTGATGTTCTGTGTGATTAGACACTTGTTAGAAATGTTAACCAAAATGTTTTTCTGAATTCACTTAACGTTTGAATCTAAAATATTCTTCCTTTTTTTTCAATTTTAATTTGGATAACATCCACCAAAAGATACTAGGAACAAGATCAGGGAGACAAAAAGATAAAGAGAAGAACAAGCAGGTACAGAGAAAAGACAGAGAGGCTAAAAGAATAAAAAGAGCTGATACAAGGAAATGGATTGATGACATTGCAAAAGAAGCAGAAAAATCCGCAAGAAATCAAAACATGAAGACCCTGTATACACGTACCCTGACAAAAGTTATATGCAATGAGAAACCAAAGCAGAGCATGGATGTTATGACAAGGAATGGGCAAATTTGAAGTGAAAGAGAGGAGATAAAGGACTGGTAGGAATGGACCATTTAAAAAATGTTTAAGAAAAATTAGTGATCGCGGAAGGACGGTGAAAATCAATAAGTAGCTGAGATAAGCACTGCAGAGTCAGTCGACATAAAATACAGGAAGCACTCAAGAAACTAAAGAATGGAATTTCGCCAGGTGCATGTTGACAGTCGAGTTATTAAAGAGCGACATGGAATTTATCACTAACAGATTAAAGGACCTGTTTGGCTAGATATGGGAGGAAGAAAAGTACCAAGCAACTAGAAACAAGGGCTGATTGTCAGAAAGTGGAACTGCCAAAAAGGGTGATTTAAAGCAGCCTGAGTACTAAAACTGGCGCGGAATTACCGTGCAAGTGTTTTCAGCAATGTGCTCAGTATAATTTTGATTGCCAAAATAAGAAATAAAATTGATGCACGGTTAAAAGAAAGAACAGGTTGGTTACAAGAAAGAAGAGGAACTACGGAACATATCTTCGTCCTACCGTAATCCTGAGTATCATAAAACAAGTTAATGAATGGGAGGCAACTCTCAAACTCAACTTTGCTGACTTTGATATAGCTTTTGACTCTGTTAATAGGGATGGCTTGTGGGTTTTAATGAAGAATTATAAAATGACTATGTAGGTTGTTATCTAATAATAGCTAAAAGCTTATCAACATTACGGGGCAAGGCTTTTTACCATAGATTTCAACGTGCAGTGCTCAAACATGGGGGAAACAGAATGGTCTGAAATAAAAATGGAATTAAAAAGGGTTTGGCAACATGTCCGAATTCCTGCCTGTTCCTGATAGTAGTGGACAGGATAATGCGTTAAAACAGTTCGTTATGGCGAAAATGGAATAAGATGGATTACGCAACTAAACTTGACAATTTAGATTTTGCCGAAGATATTGTCCCAATATCAAACAAACAGTCCGGGAGCATGCCAATTAATAGGTACATGTATACCACACGAGAATATTGAAGTCATGCAGCCATATTGTAATTAACTCTGTTAATAGGGATGGCTTGTGGGTTTGAATGAAAAATTATAAAATGACTATGTAGTTGTTATCTAATTATAGCTAAAAGCTTATCAACATTAAGGGGCAAGGCTTTTTACCATAGATTTCAACGTGCAGTGCTCGAACATGGGTGGAAAACAGAATGGTTTGAAATAAAAATGGAATTAAAAAGGGTTCGGCAACATGTCTGACTTCCTGTTCCTGATAGTAGTGGACAAGGTTTTGCGTTGAAACAGCTCATTATGGCGAAAATGAAATAAGATGGAACTACGCAACCAAACTTGACGATTTAGATTTTGCCGACGATATTGTCCTAATATCAAACACAAACAGTCCAGCCATATTGTTCAGATGTTACGATACAATGTCATAGTTTCCAATTTATGTACTTGAAATATTTAAATTCTTTATTTTTGAAAAATGTTATATCACAAAATGGCAGTTTCCATGTAGCAAAATGTTCCTATTTTTAAGAACATTTATGTTCCCAATAATAGGCATGCTCCGCTGACTGACAAAAAACCAAATGCAAGTAAAATCAAACAGACTGACAGAAAGCCTGAAGCATAAAGGTCTGAAAGTAATCTAGTAATAGACAAAGATTATGCATGCACGCAATGATGCAAAAGCTATAAATGGAAAAACAATAGATGAACTGGACAATTCACGTACCTTGGAGCAGTTATGGTGCTAAACGGATGAAAGTACTGGGTAGGACTTTGTTGTGTCGGAAAGAACTCGGGGCAAGAGGGAGAGAAAATTATGTGAGGGCACTTTTTGCATATATATATATATATATATATATATATATATATATATATATATATATATATATATATATATATATATATATATATATATATATATATATATATATATATATATATATATATATATATATATATATATATATATATATATATATATATATATATATATATATATATATATATATATATATATATATATATATATATATATATATATATATATATATATATATATATATATATATATATATATATATATATATATATATATATATATATATATATATATATAATATAAAAGATAAGTTCCATGCATTATATATTACAAACAAAACAAAATAGGAAAAAATGACAATGTCTCTAGCCAACAGATTAAAATAATCTGTTGGCTAGAACATTGTCATTTTTTCCTATTTTGTTTTATATATATATATATATATATATATATATATATATATATATATATATATATATATATATATATATATATATATATATATATATATATATATATATATATATATATATATATATATATATATATATATATATATATATATATATATATATATATATATATATATATATATATATATATATATATATATTTATATATATATATTTATATACATGAACTGCAGCAAATGCCAACGACAGAACGAGATAAAGTGATGGGACACCGCACAACTCCCTGGCTGTGATTCGTTTCCAGTACCTTGAGTACGAAACCGACGCCCGAACCACTGGGCTACTGCACTACTCCGTATATTATTTCTATGAATTTTCATTTGCCATTTATATTATATTGCCACTGGTGAATGAGTGAAATTCCGTTATTACATTTTAAGGATGCGCCTGGATGCCACTATCGCGTAAAATTGCGACGAGAGGGCAGGTCCAGTGCATAACAGTGTGATGTTATATAGCTGCACTTTCATTTCTTTAAAAATAATTACATTTCTTTTCTGTTTAAAAGTATTATATGCACAAATGGAGAAAACATTTCTTATGAAGTGCATGTTGTGCCATATATCAACAAGTAAACAAAAATGTCCCTAATAATTTAATAAAGGTGATTAATTTTCAAGCCATATACATTTAAAATTATCTTGGAAGTACAAATATATGACATCACACTGCTGAAATGGACTTATAATGCACCATTCAAATTTCAACAAAATGTGCATGGTGTGATCTTTTAAATGCAATGTATGAAATTTTGAGGGCATATCCTCAAGCAAACAATGTGTTTAAAGAATGATCCATGAGCTCAGATATGTTGAACTTTATTATATATTTTGCTTAAGGTGAAATAAAATGTATATTGTTACCAGAAAACATATTTGTGCCAGCAACATATGTTATTGGTTTGTGATATAACGATTCTGGCTTTGTTTACAGATTTAAATTTGACACTGGATTCTGAAAATATTTTAATTACATATTCGTACAGCAGAGAAGCGACATTCATCACGGTCCGAGTAGTTCCATGCAGGACGGTATTTCTCGGAACCTTTCCTAATTTGAGCTACTTTAAAAAAAAAATGTTGTATAGGTTTTGAAGAAGAAAAACGCTTTACATTTGAACATTTTATGCCTTAAAGTACTTTTTAGCAGGACTTTCATCTTTGCTAAAACATTGTGTTTCTGGGGTCTCCCAGCCCACACTGCTGAGGTTCTCTCCTGATACTATTATTTAGGTTTATCACAGTTAAGCAACAGCTTTTTTAAGCAACATACATTTTTACAGCTCTGTTATTATTAAGTACAAGCCATCAGAGCTATAGATTTCAAACCTATAAACTCTCTTTTCCTATATAGTAAAATACAAATGTTGCATTCATCAGCTGCGAATGTTGATATAAAAAATGTTCAATCAGCACCGTTTTAATATATCTATTACTTCTGTTCTTTAAGATATCTTAGTGTACTCGGCAAAAATGATGTTATTCAACTTTTATTCAGACATTCCAAATGTAACGAGAACTGGGACTTGGTCAAACACAAGTATCTTTATTTGTTTGGTAGTCATCAAAAGAAGATCGCCATTCGGGAAGGTCCTCTGTTTTCCATTTATTAAATTCTTCCCTCCATTGAAGTTCAACTTCACTAAGAGATCCTACAGAAGACAGAAAAATGTAAAAAAACATAAATTTTTGTTATATCCGCTGGTGATATCTGAATGATCTTTATAAACAGAGATAAATTTAATGAAAATGTTTCATTGATGATCAGTTGTCGCTGATGCTGACGGCAAAAGCATAATAACCGTCAGACAATCACGTACCATATTATGACCAAATGAATATGGGACCTAACAACGGACAAATAACAACGGCCTCATTTCATTTCACATTAACTTGATGAGAGGGATCTTGAAACGCAAAGCTAACTTCCGGCGTTTCTTAACACATGACACAATGACGAAACTATTTCAGGGGAGATCATCAGATCATACTCGGAGTGTAATTTCACTCATTTTCATTGAACAGCAATATTAAATGCGCGCTTTTATGGTAATACGAATAAATGCGAAAATTGAAGGTGCTTTTACATACATTCTTGTGACGATGCATCAATTACGATTATGTTTCTAATTCAACAATATGACCAAAGGGCATGCAGAAATTGGATGCATTCATCAAACCAAGACAACAGTACTTGTATCCGTTAATCCACATTTTGTTATTTGTCATCACATTTTTCTCAAATTGTGCCTCCTTACAAAATCTGAATCAAACTTAATGTTTTCTTACTAAACACATACGGTATGAATGTCATCATCGTCAGATGACACCGATACTCTCAAATGTTGCTAATACAAACCTGAAAAGGTAATCAACTGTTGTGTGAGGTCATTCCAGAAGCTACACTGATCTGCTTTGAAACCCTGCTTGTCCATTAGGGCGGAACTAAGATCCTTAGATAGCAAACCAGGAACTTCAAACTTTGGCCAGTCCACCTCTCCTTGAGTTCCATTGTTGTCACCGCTGGAATTTGGATCACTATAAGAAAGAAGAATAAGACAAAAACGAATTGTTTATGATATGCACATCTACTGAGTTGACAGGAGTCACTCGAGAGCTGAACTTGAATGTAAATCTATTGTATTACCAATTAGGCCAGAAACACGCCTAGAAAGGCAAGAGGTATATCTGTATATTGCGTGAGGCAGACGACCGAGAAGATTGTAATGATGACTTTACTGTAACTCTTATGGTAAGAACCCAGTGGCTCTCTCAGACCTCCACCCAGAGGCGGCGGATGCATTTAAGGGCAAGGAATGGGGGCGGTAAAAATCCAGTGATGGCGCTTTCTTTATTTAAGCTTTCAAATGAGGGTCTGAAACAGGAAAACGAATTTTTTAGTTTCTATAAAGTGTTAATTGCCTGTATGGGTAGTTCTAAACTATAAACATTTTGCTTCTTAATGTAATTTCCTTAATGGAATTTCTTTAATGTGAATATTGTATTATACTGCTTTACGTCGAAATTTTAAAAGGGCACCTCCTGCCCCATCCGTCTCTTTACTCTTGGGTAAGGGGTCAGTTGCCCCCATGGTTCTGCCATGCCTGCCTCTACCAATCTGTCAGTCATGTAAGTCTTGCTGCATTGGAACATTTTGTGTCATTAAAGTGAGCATCAATTAGAATTAAATGAAGTGAGTGGTCTGTTTGCCCGCGTTCCTTCATATTTTACTAGATTAACAACAAAAGTCACAAATAATTGTCAGCAACCACGATATGAATTAACATGATTTTTTTTCTCTTAGGATTATATTCGCATTAATTACCAGATTACCAAAAATCTGTTTCATTGAATTTATTTCTTACCCTGTTTTTGCAAAATTTGTGTAGTATCTCATGATGTCAAGGGTCAATTTCACTTCTTCATTAGTTAAGGTCCAGTTTCTGTCAGGATTGAAGCCGTAACCAAACACGAAGATGAGATCTTCACTGTGTGCAACCCCCTTCCAGACTGGATAGGTAACCCCATGAGGACTCGGATGGCGTATGGGTAAAGACATACCGGTATACATTATTGTCATACTTAACATATTCTCGAGCCGTGTGCTCTGAAGGACAATGGAAACCTTCATCTGTGGCGATTTCGAGATATGTGGGGAAAAAATTTGCATCTGGATCGTCTCGTTGTGTCCAGTCAATATATTCTTGTTCCATTGAATCAAGAATTATATCATTTCTGTAGGTATATGTAAACATCTCTATTTTTTCTCGGAATGTTTCGTAATCAGATGTAGCTTGAATTGGGAAAGGGACGGGAATAAGGGCAGGGTATGCCCTCATCGCAACAATTGAACCATCATCTCGGGTATTCCCAACAATTATGTTGCACTGTTTGAATTTCCCATCTGCAAGAAGTGAGCGGGGATGAGCTGTGATGAATTCACCGTCAATCACCGGAACAAGGGGAATAACGATAGTGGTAGTGAGCATGATCTAAAAATTATAAACAAGACAATTTAGTAGAATAAAATCTCATCTTAACATGAACATTTTTGGTGAATTATATTGGTTTTTTCTTGTCATATGAGCAGATTTGTCATATGAGGCAATATTGTGTTCCTTGTTGTGTTTTAAAACTACCAATGTACAAAGTCAAGAGACTAAAAAAAGGACAAAAAAATTTGTACATGAAATGTTTATTGTACTACATTTAACATTAAAAATAAGTTTGCTTTTTCAAACTTATTGGTAAGTACGTTCAGATGGTAAGTATTATCGTTATATGATCACTAGACGGATTTTGTTTTTTCTGACATATCCTTTGGTTATTGTTAAATCCGAATCTCATGAAATATTTTCAATAAAGTAGAAAAGAATGTTTCGGAGTGTGAAGTTGTTATATTTCTCCAATTAATTAGTATGATTTCAGTCGTTTTAGACATATTCCGATAGAACTTGTAATTTGAATGTCTTGCGGCCCCAAAACAATATTCGTTCATAATATTTGTTGATATTTGAAAATTTATTGCCTCATTCTAAATAAACCTTTTTTTTAAAAATATATTTTTAATTGATATAATGTATTATATGTACTTTACAAAACCATGATTTGCATATCTGCTCATGCTTGTTACACTCAAAATGCAAGAAAAATACATTTTCATCATAAAGAATTATCTTCAAGGTCACTATTCAACAAAAGAAAGAAATCTTTGAATGGGCCTATCAACTTGTTTTTTTCTTACCATTTTGTATCTTGGTCTTCTATGCACAGGAATATTATGATGACCAACAAGTGAATCTGGACCAGTCTGATATTTTAGTATACTGGTATACAGATAGCCATCATAGCCTAGCTAAGTGAGGCTAGTTAATTATGTGTTCAAAGAGAGTGTATGATGAAAATAAGAGGGAATCTCATCTTTTAAGAAAAAACGTCAAATGTAAGTGACGTCACTGTAGTTGAGGTTTTTGATTGGCTTGTCAGTATACGCTATGCAGTAAATGTTTCTTCTTTTAAGTACGATTCTATAATCATTTTGGCGTTATTAGTACCTAGAATCTTGGACAAACTATATGTTGCACTTTTTTCCTTCTACCCCATTTCAATGTTGGTTTAGAGATGATCCTATAACTCCAATTTTGAGACGGGGTACAAGACAAAAATAATCTAACTCCAAACAATTTGCAAGATAAAGTTGTCTAAAATCGAAACACCGCAAAGAGTCTAACTATGACGTCATAAAAATAGCTGCCAATGCTAAAAATGGCTAATAGGACATGGACCAGATGCACTCCACGCATACACCCCCTCCCCTTTCCCACAACTCTCCAAACCAATATTTTCTGAAGCCTTAGGATCCACTGAACACGTTTTAAACTAGTAACAGTAAAATATTGGTTCTCACTATTCAAAATGGCGGGAAAAGACAAAATGCTCGCCCAGTTCAGAAAAATACAAATAAATATTCATTAGAATTAAATTAGGTACTATAACTTTACAATTCTGCTTTATTTTCACGCATATTAATACATATTTTATATTTAACACCTTTTTGAAACATTCCCTTTCATCCAAATGGCAATAAAACAGAATGGCTGACGAAAGGATTATATTTCAAGGGTCATTCCATGTCAATTCAACAAGACCATGACACCCACCATCTTAGGTTTCTTGGAAACTTAGCAAATGTGTCGGAATTTATGTGTATAGAGCATCCCCAAAATGTTAGCTTTATACCTTTTACTGTTTCTGAGATATGGCCATTCAAAGTTAGTATATTTTAAACCTATTTTCTTGGAAATGGCGGCCATTTTGAATTTTTATCGATTACAAAACTGTATACAATGTTTTGCCTGGTACTTTTTTGCCAGGCTCTTTTTTGAGATGTAGAATTAAAAACGGGTGTAATGTGGTCCATTTTCTGGTACGATAGGTTGTGACGCGCCAGACTCGGCCCTGACGGAACCTGGGAGACCCGGAAAACATGGAAAATTGAGTTTAAATGAAAATATCAACATTAACGTTTACCCTGGGAGAATTTTAAGTGCCATCTTTAAGTTCTACATCTCAAACAACAGCCTGGTACCAAGTACCAGGAAAAAATTGTGTAATTTTGTATTCATTGTTTTGTGTACAATCAATCAGTCAAGTAAAATTGACAACCGGAAGTGACGTTCCAAGCACGAATGCGTTTACTTCCGAATTTATTTATTGATGATACCTTTCCTTTCAGTTGTTATCTTAGTTAATAGCTGGAGAAAATAACTAAAAAGGGTGATATTTATATTTTTCGGTACAGTTTTGTAACCGTATGAAAGTTACAAAAACATTACAAATTCTTGACGTCATCGATAAAATTAAGATGTCACCATACTCTCCTAAAGATGGAAATAACGTTTTTTCATCATTGTGGAAAGCAAAGGCTTGGTTATGACGTCATAAAGACGTCATTACGTCATAATTAAGATCATGACCCAATGTGGGACACTTTGTCAGTGCTATGATTTATAACTTTACTTAGATATTACTGTCTATATTCACACCTAGAGTGGTTACAAACTGTTAAATTTAGGCTCTATATGCAGATATTAGCCGGCCATCTTTTGTATGACCCTTTTAACTAGACCCTTTGCGGTGGTCGGATTTCAACACACTTTTGATATGTTGTACTTTAGATTTCTAGTACAAGAAAACACCATCACATAAAACGTTTTCTTGCAATTTGTTTGGGGTTATGTGACAAAATGACTCTACTAGATATTTGTAGTAAATAATTTCTGTCAACTGTGGACATTTTTCATTCTATGTGTGAAATTTGTAAAATGGTCTTTTGCCTCTGTGTGGGGCATCTTTGTCTTCAAACAAGAAAAATAAAGACGATAAAGAGAATTTTCACCCAATTATCTTGGTATTCCTTTTCAACTACATATAGATAATGATAACCTTCTATAATATCAACCTCTGAAAAAGTGATCATAATTGCGCGCCTAAGGGTTTGTTGAGAATTAAGAGATAATTGTCTTGTTATATTACCGCATTAGATGCTGCAGTCAAGAGTTGCACGTCAACCTCTCGCAGACATGATGCTAGTTGTGCCGATGAAGTAGCATCGCTACATCCTGCCAGTCTTCCAATTTGGAAAGCATCTTTTCTTGCCTCCTTGATGTCTAACAAAGCCCATGGACTCATCATATTCCCGCTCTGTGAACAGGTGAAAGCGTAAATAATCTCAGTTAGCTTTATAAAACACATAAATCAGGGACCTGCTCCAAATAGCAGGTCCCTGCATATATATCGACACAATTGTGTATGGCCTGCATGTGCAGCATGGCAGTGCGGTGGAGTGTTTGGCCGTAGACCAGGGTCTGATAACACTGCAATAGACACACACCATGCACGCAGACTACATTTTCAATTCACGAACTATACCTTCTCAGTGTCATTGATCACCAAAACGTGCGGAGAAGGATCCTCTGCCAGTCTGCCATCTTGTGTCAAAATATTAACATCACATGGAATTGTTTTCGGTTTCTTTTCAAAGAGTGCGATTCATATTAACATAAGGTAAATCAACTGTTGTATATTTCCAGAGCAAGCCGGCAGTGGTGCAGTCAATTTCCAAAATGTGTGTTAGGGCGGGGGGATACGACTTTTGATGTCAAAACAACGTCCAAAAAGTGGGAGTCTAAATGCACTTGTTCAGTTGGTAATGTTTTCCCCGTAGCTATGCCACTCAGGAAATCTCAATCCAGGAGGACAGGACCATCGTAATAATAAGATCACAGATCACTCGGTTGAATCGAACCGTTTTAGTGACCGTTTTTATAAAACACAAACACACAGATCGGACAAAATACGAGAAGAAAACGATAACCAGGGGCTCAGTTAGACATTTAAGACGGGAAGGAGGGTGAAAGAGTGGTCGGGCCCAAGAATGGTAAAGTGGTTCTGACCCCAACCACCAAACTCTTCGATCAGATATGAACTTCATTATTTTATTTAGGGAAAGCTATTTATCAGTAAAGTTTAGCACGGTATTTTCAGCTTGATATTGTAAGAAGCTCTAATAACGAAATTGTACAACTTTCTCTGCCACACCAAAAACAAAGATATCAGTTCATTGTTCTGTTTTTGTAAATACGAGGCATACCCTTTTGCATGTAGGCTTATGCTAATTGAAACTGAAACTGAATTGAAATTATGAATTATTGTGTTGCGACTCGATAAATCGGACTGCACTGATTTAATAGCTACATAATTGTAGCTGATTAGCAGACTTCTGGACAAATTACAACGGAGACGACACTTTCCTTGCACTGGAAACTTTCCCCAAGTATATATGAGAGTATATTTCAGTTTGCCACGTTTACGCGAGAGTGAGGTCCAACACTGTAATAGGTACCGGTGCATCACAGCAGATTATATACTACTTACTATTGGAATAGCCTGATTAAAGTATGGCCAGCTTGGTTCACCAATCAACTGGAATCCTACGCTGGCACCTCCCGCACTCTGTCCAAATATAGTTATTCGGTCTGGATCTCCTCCAAAAGCTTCAAGAAGAGCAAAAACCTTGGCATCATTCATCTAATAATTAATATTTTAATGTCTACTTCACTTTTGCTGCAACGGCATTGCCTAATACGAGGGATATTGTAATTGTGTCATATTTCAAACTGCAAAACAGCCATAAGAAAATGATATCACCAATCGTGTCTAAAAAGGAACACAGATTGATAATTACCTGATTACCAGGTAATTGGCAAAATCTGTTTCCTTCATAAATTATGAATTGGTGCGGCAGTGGCGTCGCCAGGATTTTGATGTCGGGGCAAGAGAGGGAGAGTTTTGTCACAAGGGGGAGGGGAGGGGTGGGGGTAATTGTCCGACAAAATGGTGTTTGTACAAAAATTTATGGGGAAAATCGATCTCGTTGCCTCCCTTTCACTGGCAGACTGGGTGGATGATGTGCCATTTTGTTTTAACTGTTTAATTAGGATTGACTACGTTCTGTGCAATGACTGCCTGTGTTTCGTCGACTCCATTATTTTGTATATCTTCTCAATGTGTAGGGGTAATTGCATATCTAATTTCGTATCAAAGCTGTTTTGTAATCCAGACCAAAATCTCTAGTGAAACGTATTAAATATGTTAAAAGTGTGTCTGAATATGGCTGCTGTATATTGTATTCTTAATAATAACATCCTAGGCCTATATCACAGTGGGTATTTATTGCTTTATCTATACCAATGAAAACTAAAGTTTACAATTATATGTTCATATGATGAATCATTGTATATAACCATGTCATTTTGGTTGAGTATATTTTATTCCAATACGGTTATTGATTGGTTTGGCTTGTGCAAATATTTCGACCAGTCAGAAATTTTCGTTATATGCAAGCTCAAAAATGTATGAATCCATCCAATGAAAGGCATAGGCTAATACCTGCAATGTTATTCTTGATCCATTTCAGTGCTTCATTCTGATCCCACAGTCCATAATTGCCACGCAATTCATCATCCCCTACAAAAAAGAAAACGTAGAAAGTGTATAATATATAATCTAGCAAATAATCCAATATGACATTGTTGATGAACTTCAATACGACCATAAATTGCCTTTACAGTTTATATTCATTTCGTGTATTTGTTTCGCAAACATCTATCTCCATGATAGAGTATGCGTCAGAATTCTGACGCGCACTCCATAATGGAGATATATGTTTGCGAAACAAATACACGAGATGAATATAAACTGTCAAAGCAATTTTGGGGTTTGATATTTGAAAAGTATCCATATGTTAGACCCTTTAAAGTCAAAATCCTAAGATTTATGTAGAAACAAGAAAAATATAAAATTTCGTTACATAACCAGATACTCTTTACCGTGATTACCTCGAATTGCGAAATGCTACTAACACACTTATGAATACATCATACGAACACCATTGCAAGGTGTTACAATAATGAAAGTTTTTTACTGTTCAGTTATTTACTGTTTTAATTGACTTCTACATCTTCAACTTTTTAAACAAAATTGTAAACTTCTGATATACAGTGGAAACATGATCCTTAATTTTCATACTTGGCCTGTTTGTTTTCCATAAATTCAGATGGCTGTCTCTTGTCTCTTGTAAATGATTTTGAAGAATTTCAATGCTTGTGATTTTTAATAGAAATTAACGCAAATTGGTTAATGATGCCTCTGCACTTTAATGGACCATTAACAAACGCTCTCAGCGATACATAATGCAGGAGAATGGAAATATGCTGCAACTGCTACAACATCAACCCTCGACAATTGCGTCTGCTTTTTGGTTGCCAATTAAGAAAAAAAACTGGCAAACATGTTCCCTCATTTCCAAAATTGTTATAGCTAAAACAGTACAAAAATCTGTTTTAAACTAATTTTTTTTAATGAAAAACCCCTTCTCCCTTTCTCAATTGCAAGCCACGTAGAAGCGTTGACAGGTCATAGGGGTGTGTCTCTTACGGCCAACTGGCCAATGAGAAACAGATAAGGAGGTGCGATTATTATTTTTATTATTTTTTAAATTATTTTTTTGATTATTATTATTATTATTATTATTATTATTATTATTTTAAAAGACACTATTCAATGCAGTAAATTCCAAACGATGGCCGTATTGCAATAGAGTAAACAAAATTTAGAATAAACAGAGGATCAAGAGGAAACTCTTGACTGACTAGGCAAGCGAATAACAATTCAGTTAATAAACAAATTGACAGTATTTAACAAGGAATCTTAAAAGAACAGGAATTTACAATTACAAAGTCATTGAATGGAATACAACGAGTAGAATACTTACATATAATGTATTTTTTAACTTGGAGAGCAAACCTAAATTTATGTGTGAATTCGATCAACAAAGGGGGTTCAGAAACAAGCTTTTTACCATATAAATAATATTTCAGGTGAAAAATAAGAAAGTTATATGTATGTTTACTTAATGACTTATAACCGAAAAATATATCCTGCTTAGAAAAGGCCAATTTTTTCCCATCAAGAATAAAATTAGACACTAATTCACAATACCAAAATAAATGATTAATGCTTTCATCTTCAATACCACAAAAGGAACATAGATAATCATTACTTAAAAGTAAACGGAAAAGGTAACTATTCGTCCCCAAAATACGGTGAAGGAACCGTAACTGAAAATACTGTAAATTAGTCTCCCTTAGGGAGGCAAAAGGGGCAAGAAAAATTGACTGCCAATTTAAGTCTGTGTTAAACAGATTCTCCCACTTGACAAGGGCCCTAGGTTGAGTACATAGTAATGGTATTAAATTACTATAAATAAATCGAGATGATGATGGTTGGTTGTTTACAGGTATATCAATAGCACCACAAACGATAATATTTAGACTTTGCTTCCAAAGTCTTGGGATAGCAGAAATGACACCAATATAAATAGTAAATGGGAAGGGATTAAGAGCAAATTTATTAATTAGTTGGTCATAGCTGAGAAAAGTAGAATCTGACACTAAATCATTTATCCTAATGATACCCTTAATATGCCATTTTTTACAATAAAAGATAAATCATCAATTTTAATGAAATGATTATTCTAAATAATCTGATTCATAAAATTATTATTGGGAATACTATAAAATGCATGTGACCATGCCGTACAGACATCTCTAATAAATACATTTGAAATAATAATATCATCAGATTTAAAATTACATCTAAAAATATATTTCTTGCCATAATTCTTTGAATAGTAGTCAAAAAATAGTTTTCAGTTAGCATTTGTATCATTAATATATCTATAAACCAATGAGCATTTTAAAGAACGAATAAAAGAAAGAATATGTGGGGCCCTTAAGCCACCCCTGCGATAAGGAGAAATTAAAGTATTACGGCGAATTTTATTGGGCTTACCATTCCAAATGAATTTGAAAATTAGGCTCTCTAGATCTTTAATAAAAGAGGCAGGGGGATTAGGAAGGATTTGAAACAAGTAAACAAAGTGAGAAATATCAAATGTCTTGACAATAGTAATTTTTCCTAAAGGGGTTCTATCTCTAGAAGACCATATATTTAAAAGTCTCTTCAAACGGGATAGTTTAGGAGGAAAGTTTAAACGAAATAAATTATCGAGACTATAATCAAACGTTACCCCAAGTACAGTTACTGGACCAGTGGTCCATAAAAAATCAAAATTATTTAAAAAACGTGGCTTATTAGAAGTAAGTGGACCAAGGGGGAATATTTAGGATTTATTATAATTAATTTTTAAAGCAGATGCTTTCTCAAGCTTAACAAGGGCATTAAAAGTAGCACGAAGGCTCTCTTGAGACCCATCAAGAAAAATACAGGTATCATCAGCGTATTGTGACATTAAAATTCATTTTTAAATAAAATAAACCGTGGATAGCAAAAGATGAGTTTATATAAATAGATAGAATCTCTGAACATATAATAAAAATGTATGGGCTAAGTGGACAACCTTGACGAACTCCCCTGGTGATCTTAAAAAAAGAGGAGGAATAACCATTATTGCATACACAAGCAGAAGCATTATTACATATGGTGTGTATCCAATTTATAAAACTATTATTGAAATTAAAAAACTTGAGACATTTGAAAAAAAACTTCTATTTAAGATGGTCAAACGCTTTCTCAAAATCAATCGATAATACAAAAAAACAGGAATATCATTGTTATTGCAATAATCGATAGTATCAAGGATAAAACGAATGTTCAGCTCTTATAAAGCTGTTTTTAAGGAAACCGGTTTGATTTGGATTAATAATCTTATCAATAACATTTTTAACTCTAAAAGCAAGGACTTTGGAACCAATTCTATATTCAACATTCAAAACAGATAGAGGACGGTAGTAATTAACGCAAATTGGTTAATGATGCCTCTGCACTTCAATAGACCATTAACAAACGCTATCAGCGATACATAATTCAGGAGAATGGAAATATGCTGCAAGTGCTACAACATCAACCCTCGACAATTGCGTCTGCTTTTTGGTCGCCAATTCAGAAAAAAACTGGCAAACATGTTTCCTTATTTCCAAAATTGTTATAGCCAAAACAGTACAAAAATCTGTTTTAAACTATAATTTTTTTCATGAAAAACCCCTTCTCCCTTTCTCAATTGCAAGCCACGTAGAAGCGTTGACAGGTCATAGGGAGGTGTCTCTTATGGCCAACTGGCCAATGAGAAACAGATAAGGGGGTGCGATTATTATCATTTTTTTAATTTTTCTTTATTTTTTTATTATCATTATCATTATCATCATCATCATCATCATCATCATCAGCATCAGCATCAGCAGCATCAGCATCATCATCATCATCATCATCATCATCATCATCATCATCATCATCATCATCATCATCATCATCATCATCATTATAATTATTATTATTATTATTATTATTATTATATTATTATTATTATTATTATTATTATTATTATTATTATTATTATTATTATTATTATTATTATTATTATTATTATTATTATTATTATTATTATTATTATTATTATTATTATTATTATTATTATTATTATTATTATTATTATTATATTATTATTATTATTATTATTATTATTATTATTATTATTATTATTATTATTATTATTATTATTATTATTATTATTATTATTATTATTATTATTATTATTATTATTATTATTATTATTATTATTATTATTATTATTATTATTATTATTATTATTATTATTATTATTATTATTATTATTATATTATTATTATTATTATTATTATTATTATTATTATTATTATTATTATTATTATTATTATTATTATTATTATTATTATTATTATTATTATTATTATTATTATTATTATTATTATTATTATTATTATTATTATTATTATTATTATTATTATTATTATTATTATTATTATTATTATTATTATTATTATTTATTATTATTATTATTATTATTATTATTATTATTATTATTATTATTATTATTATTATTATTATTATTATTATTATTATTATTATTATTATTATTATTATTATTATTATTATTATTTTTTATTATTTATTTTATTTATTCATTTTTTTGAGAGGAAAAAAGTGACCTAGTGGTTTTAGTGACGTTGCGGTAGAAAGATGCAGTGGTGATTGTTAATTACGAACAAATATTACGGTCAAGAGGAAAGAAATCAAACGTGAGGCTTCATTGTTTTGTTTTAATTCATAAGCACAGCTACTGAGCTACCAACGTAATATTACGTCAGATGAGTAATATTATTTTGCCGAAAACGTCAGGTCTCACAAAAAAAAAAATCCAATAATTATTTGAGTAAAATTGTGAAACATGGAACAATTTTTTAACTAAATGTCACTTAAGGAAAATGATATAACATACGGACGTATCGCGATTCGCAACACAAAATGGGTTGACATTGTATAATAGCAATATGATGAACAAAATCATGTTCGCAATTTGAAGATAGTTGAGCACAAAAAATCTTGATAATGGAAAAAATATTAATTATCGTTTTCTTTGTCACTCTCAGTTTGACTCTCACTATATTTGAATCTTCAACATTTGCTTTCTTTGCTTTGCGGTGACCATGCTCATGTTTTCTCCCATCATGCTCCCAGAACTAATTTTCAATCGCCTGGGATGGGTTAAATTCCTCTAACGCGGGCCTATTTATTGCAATCTGCATCTGGTCTTCCAATGTAGAGGATAAAAAAGATGTCCAGTAGATATTTTTGATCCTGATAATTTCTGAAAAACCCCGTTCACAAAAAGCCGAGGATACTGGATAACTTGAATTGTTTAAACACTATTGGGAACTTGGCCTTGTTGTCCACCACAATACCCACAAGATACTGAAAGTCCCGACGTATGATTTCAATTTTTTCAACGTCCATCTTAAGAGAGGTCCATTCATCTTGGACATTTGCTACAAGGGTAGCTGTATCAAAAATTCATGACAAGGATTGCCAGTAATTTGATTTGGGGCAGTAAAGTATAAACTTATGTATCTTATGCTACCGAAACATTTTCAGTACATTTCTTACTCAAATAAACTTGTATTTTGGCCGCCAAGTGTTATTTCTCTATATATTTAAAAAAAATCATAATATTTTGGTCGCCAATTTTCATCGCCATGGCGACAGGAATTGTCAAAAGTTGTACATGCAATACAAATATATGTACTTCCATAATTATTATAACAAAGAACGTAATCCTATCGATACAGTCAATATTCCATGTCCGAAGTCTACCCCACAAAAGTAACACGCGAGGAATAATTAATCAAAATAATTATATCAATAAGTTTTTAGGTCAAGAGTTAAATAAACAAAGTTAGGGCAAATTATACAAATGAACAATCTATGCCAGTTTAAAAATAGTAAGGCTATATACGCTTTGTGAGATAATACTTTACTTCTGATATGTATTGATAACAATCTTATCTTTTTAGCAATGGGTATTATTAAGGGTGAGTAAAAACTCTCCTGTAAGAGGAATTCTATCGTAATTCTGGGCAATGACTTGAATTCACGCCATCAGTAAAGCCTATGACGTTTATTTAAATTGTCATGATTGACTAGTTATGCATTTCTAATGTAATCAATCGTTGAACTGTTAAATATGCCAGTTTTCTTATCATATGCCACTCTTATTAATAAATATAGAAGTCTGACTTTGACAGACAGTCAGAAATAATTTGGTGATATAATTGTTCTTTCTTCCTCGGAATTGTTTGCCGGTTCTTGCCAAAATATCGTATTTACCTGTTGCTATGAATCCAAATACACCAAGTCTGTAACTCAAAGACACCATCACAACATCGTTAAGAGCAACCAAAGACCTTCCGTCGTAACTAGGAGAAAATGTGGCTCCAAAAATGAACCCTCCTCCGTGAATCCATACCATAACGGGTATATTATTTCTCTATATGTAAAGAAGATACAGAATATAAATATTGATTAGTAACACCAAAATACTCTTAATTCTCTAGCGTACATGAGCGATAAGTTTTAGGGTAATTAGATTCCAAACCAAGAACACAGGTGCGTTCTGAGACCTCAGTCAGGGTACATATGTCCATTTGTAACGCAAATATCGATATATTTACACATCTACAAACAAAAGTACATAGAACGGCACACAATATATATCAAGGACAAACGGCATATCGCAACATGTTTTCAAATTAAATGTTTGCCACCTCTCCTTTTTAATCTAAAAATGGCAGTCGGGAGAATCGAGACTCTCCTGATGGCCTGAAACCGAAAGTGGCATGGTGGCCTGTAAAAAAAAGTAATAATAATAATAATAATGATGATACAAAAAAATAAAATAATAAAAATCAACAAAATAATAATAATAATAGTAATAATACAAATAATAATAATAATAATAATAATAATAATTATAATAATAATAATAATAATAATAATAATAATAATAATAATAATAATAATAATAATAATAATAATAATAATAATAATAATAATAATAATAATAATAATAATAATAATAATAATAATAATAATAATAATAATAATAATAATAATAATAATAATAATAATAATAATAATAATAATAATAATAATAATAATAATAATAATAATAATAATAATAATAATAATAATAATAATAATAATAATAATAATAATAATAATAATAATAATAATAATAATAATAATAATAATAATAATAATAATAATAATAATAATAATAATAATAATAATAATAATAATAATAATAATAATAATAATAATAATAATAATAATAATAATAATAATAATAATAATAATAATAATAATAATAATAATAATAATAATAATAATAATAATAATAATAATAATAATAATAATAATAATAATAATAATAATAATAATAATAATAATAATAATAATAATAATAATAATAATAATAATAATAATAATAATAATAATAATAATAATAATAATAATAATAATAATAATAATAATAATAATAATAATAATAATAATAATAATAATAATAATAATAATAATAATAATAATAATAATAATAATAATAATAATAATAATAATAATAATAATAATAATAATAATAATAATAATAATAATAATAATAATAATAATAATAATAATAATAATAATAATACTACTACTACTACTACTACTACTACTACTACTACTACTACTACTACTACTACTACTACTACTACTACTACTACTATAATAATAATAATAGTAATAATGATAATAATGATAATAATAATAATATTAATAAAAATAATAATAATAATAAATAATAATAATAATATAGTAATGATAATAATAATAATAATAATAATAATAATAATAATAATAATAATAATAATAATAATAATAATAATAATAATAATAATAATAATAATAATAATAATAATAATAATAATAATAATAATAATAATAATAATAATAATAATAATAATAATAATAATAATAATAATAATAATAATAATAATAATAATAATAATAATAATAATAATAATAATAATAATAATAATAATGATAATAATGATAATAATAATGATAATAATAATAATAATAATAATAATAATAATAATAATAATAATAATAATAATAATAATAATAATAATAATAATAATAATAATAATAATAATAATAATAATAATAATAATAATAATAATAATAATAATAATAATAATAATAATAATAATAATAATAATATTAATAAATAAGTAAATAAATAGGGCCAAATCTAAGTTACAATCTTGGACAAAACAGTTGGGACACCTACCAGAACGTTTGCATGTTATTTCAAATATTTATGTACAGCCATTTTCACCCTCCCCCCCCCCTCCCCCTCTTCCTTTTCTCCCCTTTCGCTCCCCCTTTCAACGTTGTCGAACTATTTCACTAGGAAATACAGAGACATGGAAAGCAATTATTAACATTTCCCACTCATTTCACCAACGTTGAAAGTGGGAACAGGGATGTCCCAACAAGTTTTGTCCAAAATTGTCTGTAAAAATGTTTGGCCAAGTGGATAGTGTTTGACGTTGTTATGAAAGTTCGTGTCCGTCGATAAGGGGAAGGCAAGGTGAGAATTTGACACCTGGAAGTTAATATAAAGCTGCAATATTTCACTAAATTAGCACCACCCAACGTTTTACCATGAAAATAAAGTAAAGATCACTGTACTCAATTAGACTTTCTATCTGTGGTAAAACGTTTGCCAACATTTCTATTTTAAGAAGATATTCCTTTTCAATTTGTGTATGGGTTTTATCCGATTATTTTCATTTTGTCAGTTTCTAGTCCCTACAACTTCAACACGGGACACGTATAAATTCGATTTACTTTCTACAAATAAAAGACAAAATTATCGACTACAAATTTGGTAAATCGGATAAGTAAGGCGAGAGTGTGGCGCACGTCTAATTTCAACATAGAATTGAACAGTTTTCGTTATTTACAAAATCGTGTCATATTTTCTTATTTCACCAAATTGTATTGAACTGCTACTTTTTCATCAATGTCCTGACTTCCCTCTTTTCTTATACGGTGTTTTTCATAATAAGATAAATGAGCATGTCGAAACTACTTTTTGTTTACATGCTGGAATCTGATCAAAAAAATTGAAATACATTCACCTAACTGTCATCATTTCATTCTCCATCTCAGTCACCCCTGCCCCTTCTAATAACTGCCATCATTTCTCCTGTAATCCAAAATGCGCAGAACAATGCAGTGGTATATAAGCACTTAGAAATTCTTTTAAATGGGTAGCAAACAAAGGGTTTTTATTAAAATAAAGAATAAAACATTTCCTATCTACTTAAGATAGCACTATCCAAAGAAGTTAATGCCTTTTATTGTATTGTCCTGAATTTTCGTAATAATTTAATGTCTTTTTTTTCTTCTCAAAAAATATCATGACTTCCTTGCATAAAACTATTTTTCCATTGACATTTACGATACTTTCACTTAAAGACATTTCTCAGACAATCTTGAACAAAACTGTTGGGACACTTATCGGAGAGTTTGCATGTTATTTTAAATATCTATGTACAGCTATTTGCAAACCCTCCCGCCCATCTCCCCCCTTCTTTTCTTCCTCTCTCTCCCCAAGCTCCCCCTTGTTGTCGAAATTTTTCGCTGGGAAATACAGAGGCACGGAAAGCAATTATCAACATTTTCCACTCATTTCACCAACATTGAACGGGAGAACGGGGGTATCCCAATGAGTTTTGTCCAAGATTGTAGGTTGCTATGAGCCAGTGATGGTCACATTAAATAAAATCGAGTCTAGTCCAGTCCAAGCAAGTTATTTTAATGTTCAGAAACTTTAAGTCCATGTCCAGTAAAATCCATTTCATTTAGAAATCAACAACATCATTTTCTGAGAATAAATGTAACTCGGTGCAAATTTGACCAAATCCAGATTCACAGCAAGTCTTCAGCGAGTCATTGGCAAGGGTCACCATTGTATGCTTTTTACAGAATCCAAATTAAATGCGCGCTACGAGTGAAATTGTTGGTATTTTGCTTGATATTTGTGTTACTTTTTTTGGATCTGTCGATAAAAAGATTAATTATAATCAGACAATAAGGAGACTTAAATATATCTAACATTTTAAATGACACTTTTCAGGGGGAACCTTTTATTCTTTACAAAGAAGATGGGGGGAGGGCACGTCAGTTTCTGTCATGATGATAATGGCGCGGGTCGAAATTGTAAGCTTCGTCCTGCATGGCCCATTTCAATGATGCCCCACTAATGAAATTTGGGATGACTCGCACACTCTAGAAATGTTCTATTCAGCTATTTAAAAGAGAGTTTTTAACCAATTATAAGCTGGGAAAACAATGGATGAAAGGTAAGCAGAGGTGAAGGCTTTGTATGAAAAAGTTCAATATGTAGGGCTGCTGGGCCCCCAACTTTGCCTTTCGAGAAAATTCAGAATAGTGTATGAAGCGCGTGATATTTCACAATTTGAGTCTTTTTAGGGTGATATTTGTGCTACTTTCTTTAATGAAAATATCAGATAGGGTACTCCGGGGGAAAATGACGCACCAAGGCCAAATATCTCAAATTCTCAAAAATTAAGAATTCAATTTCAAACTCACTATGCCCAGTAGAGACATTAACCTTCATGCTACATAATGTATTAACAGATTAACACAATTTCAGTTATTGCTGTCCAAGACAGCAAAGGGGTATCGTGGTATATATTCTGACTTAAAGTGAAACGCGTCATATTTCCCCTGTACAGGGTAAAATGACACAGTAATGATATAATGTGGTAAACAGTTTAAAACATATTTGAAGGTAGAAATATAACAAGTTTGATGGTAAACTTCATCAACAAAATCATACAGATGCTTTAAAAAATATTATTGAATGCTTAAGTGCTATCCCGCACTCAAATAAGAGGCAAACTATGAAAAAAACACATAGGCCTACAATAATACAGTAGAGGCACACCATGTCCCTTACCAAAATAAAAAATTGTGACCAATTAAAAACATAAAATTCTTATCACCACTCCCCTTTCTCCTGCACGCTCACCCACCCCTAATGGGTCTATGTACTGATGTATGGTAGCTGTACCATTGCATATATTCCACTATTTTGGCCTTCAAAATTTCATTTCATTTCATCTATTTTTCCACATTCTTTAACAATATACAACAAATTATTTACATAATATAGATTAAGTGGAGAAAGCCTGAAAAAGCAAGTGCTTTATAAAAACGAAAGAAAAAATAATAACAAAAACAATAACCTACAATAAACAATAACCTACAATAACAAAAGTCAAAAATTACATTTTATAACTTTAAAATAAACTCCACAACCTCTACAACAGCCCTCTCTACCCACATAACCCACCAATAACCCGGACCCTCCCACACCCTTATACCCACCCGTTATACAGCTGTACTTAGAATTAATATTTGGTAACAAAATATTTGTTTAGTTTTTGGTAATTAAAGAGATTGAGGTGATATTTTTAAACAGAGGATCAAGGTTATTCCAGAGTTTAGTACCGGAATAGACAAATGATTTTTTGTTGGCAATGGTATTAAAGCTGAATAAATGATAATTACCTGGTAAAGTGGCTATGAATACTTTTGTTTGGTTGAAATAAATTACAGAACGTAGACGGTAACAACTTAAGATTTATTTTAAACATGAAAATTCCTATTTGGTGCTTATAAATGTCATAAACATTGAGGATATTCAAATTTTTAAAAACACTACCTATATCAGTATTATAATCAGATAATGTGATTAAACGAACAGCCCTTTTCTGCAGTACATGTCACGTGATGTTCGATAAGAAGCCCTAAGAATTTAACACTGGCAGATTACTTAACAACGGCATTATCAATACAAATTTTCAAATCGGGATTGTTATATTGTCTGTTTTAAAAAATCATAAACATTTTGTATTTATTTTTTACATAAAGGGATAGTTAAGTGGCCTTAAACCAATTAGAGACAAGAGTAAGTTCATTATTAAGTATATGAATGCTTGAACGTGGAAGAATAAGACAAATTTTAATTTGGTCGAACAATGGGGAAGATCATTTATATATATATATATATATATATATATATATATATATATATATATATATATATATATATATATATATATATATATATATATATATATATATATATATATATATATATATATATATATATATATATATATATATATATATATATATATATATATATATATATATATATATATATATATATATATATAAAAATAACAAGGACCCAATAATAGAACACTGAGGTACACCACACGTAATATCTTTAAAGGAAGAGAAACAATTATTATTACAAACAAGTTGGCCACGATTAGATAAATAACTTGTAAACCAATCGTGAGCAATGCCTCTGATACCATAATGCTTGAGTTTAAGTATAAAAGAAGAGAGTGATATTTACGGTATCGAAGGCTTTAGATAAGCCTACAAAAACGCCTAATTCATTTTCTTTATCATCAAAACCTTTAGCTATGTAATTAATCAAGTCAAGCGTGGCCAAATAAGTGGAATACTTCTTACAAAAACCGCATTGGTTAGCAGAGAATAGATCGTGTTTGCTAAGGAATTATATTAACTTATTATACATAACCCTTTTTATTTTTAAGACGGCCGATAGACTGATAGACAGATAGAACAGAAATAGGGCGATAATTACAAACAGACATGGGATCATCTGATTTAAATACAGTTGTGACTCTGGCAAGTTTAAGTAAGGTGTTCAGGAATAATACCACTAAGTAAGAGACAAATTAAGGATATGTGCGAGTAGAAATAATAGTTAAAGAGGTGATATCGTCATATGTGCACAATATTTAGAATTTCTTTCAATTTTTTTGATTGGTTAAAATTTTGCTGCGCGATTCGTTGTCTCGTATTGCAAGGTATATAGTTATTTAAAACGCCTTTAAGGTCACCTTACGATATAGCCAGATGCTTGCGGCGATCGCAAGTAACGTTTTATTTTTAAATCAAGCCGTGAGTTCAAGCCCCAGTAGAATCGTTTATTTTGACTTTTTGCTTTCATCTTCTTCCTTTTTTTTTTCTCAGTAATTTTCATTTGGTGACTATCATTGTAGTATTATAACACTAGAATTTCACTTTCGCTTTCTAACAAAAAAGCATTGAAAAAAACAAGTAAGTTTCTCGTCCTAGTAATGTAATGCGCTGTGTATGTAATTCTGCACACACAACGTACATGCTAGTGTCTGGCTGTACTGTGTGGTACAAACAGACAGAGGATCGGATCTTGCCTCCACAACCGAGAGTGACGTCAAAATGAAGTATTCCCCATTTTTACAGCATTTTACTGAGACGAGCCTCCCTCTTTAAGGTAATATTTTTTTGCAAAACTGGTATATGACATTTGCACACGTAATTTTTTTAAGTTGCCTGAAATTACTGGTTTCAGTTACCATTATATCACGTTAGGCTAATGAAAAAAATAATTCTTACCACTACCACAATACCATTAAAAACGATACAAACCTCGGGAACAATTTATTCCTTGCTGTGATAATCCTATTGCCATTTAGTGGGGAAAATACTGAAAAGTACTAGCCTTACATCATCGATATTTTGAGGTTGTTGATATAAAACTCGACTTTTTCACTTGTAAAACAGTAAAATTCGACGTTATTGCGGCCCTTGGCTAACACTTCAGGCTTTATATTACTTGCAGGCACGGTCTATGTTCGGCTTATGGTGAATAGAAAATAATGGTGCTACTCATCTTTTTAGTATAAGGCAAAAACCTTACGGTGCATCGTATCCCCTCTGTGCGTCAGGTTACCCTTTATAGTCTTTGAAGAAAAAGTTGTTTAATGTTTGCAAGGGAAAGTTCCTTCTCTACACTGCTAAAAAAAGGACTTGTCCTCTTTGGA
Organism: Chiridota heheva; assembly: GCA_020152595.1. Classification (NCBI taxonomy): domain Eukaryota; kingdom Metazoa; phylum Echinodermata; class Holothuroidea; order Apodida; family Chiridotidae; genus Chiridota; species Chiridota heheva. Next base: position 508,917 of record JAIGNY010002621.1, read on the forward strand.
AGAGCCCTTTGACTTCTGAAAAGGGGCACTTTTTTCTCTGAAAAAGGCACTTTTTAAACTTTTGAGAAAAGTAGGTGGGGAGACTTTCCTCTGCGCTGCCCGGTTCCGCCGCCTATTATGATAACCATGCGTAAAATCGTAACTCTGGGAATATTTCGCAACTTTTAAATAATCAACTAAAAAAGAGCAAAGTTTTCCAGATTAAAGATTTTAATCTAAGATTGATTAAGAACATACTGGGATCGTTAAGTAGGGGTGGCTAATCAAAATCTAATATAGAATATCGTACATCAATCAAAAGGTCTGATAGTCCTCTTGCCCCCAGAAAAGAAACATTTAGGAAAAATTGACATTTCTGGGGGTAAACAGCCCAAATTTCCCCCCACGGCACGGGGATCACAAGAAAACCTTAGGGTTAGTACCGCTGCAAAAACGACTGATTAAGTCTAATTAATTTATTTTGATTATAAATTTTTGACATTATTAAGAAGCCCGGTCACTCCCCTGATGAACAAATACCGAGCGGAGCAAAATACCCACGTACCCATAGCTTGTCACCCCCGTCCTCTTTCACGAATTTAAGTCGCATTGACTAAGTGTGTGCATAGTTGTTGCCTTGCGGGTACAGCTAATTAGGGGTGGCTACGTTAAGGACTCAAGATCATATGGAAGGTTTTATCTGTTTATGCTGATGTCAATAGACACCTTGATAGAGAAGGATCGAGTCGCTGATGGGGGTTGATGTAGATGTACACAGATAATGTTATTGACAAAGTTGCATCAAGTAGCCTTCTCATCAGTCGACGCTTGGTGTTTCCAATGAAAACATTATGATGTTATCATCAAGCCATGTCCTTTATCAGCAAGCATGCAGGTTCCACGACGGAAACCAAAGCAGTGACAATAGATTAACAAAACCAATACTGAATCTGTGTACACAGTTTCTAAAACTGCGCCTTGAACTGTTCTTCATTTCTGCTACCCAAATGTATACAAACTCAAATTTATGTTGAAAATGGTACTGTTGATTGTTGAAAATAATTGTGCTTAATCAGTTTCATCTTTGGAAGTATTTCTATTAACTCCATTATCTGCAATATTGATGTCACTGCTAGCTTCTATGGTTGTTTTAACATATCTTATAAAGAATTGAATTGGTCTAACAGTGTACTCAGAGGCGTAGTGGGTCATATTTCACTGGGGATAAGGGAATTTTGACGTACACCCTCCCCACCCCACCCCGAAAAAAAGCTCATAAGAGTACACGTTGGGCACATGAACTGTTTAGGAAATTGTTTAAAATCAGTGTTTCAAATCTAAAAACCGTCAAAGCCCTGGAAGGGGTCCAGGGCGGCGAAGCCTCCGGAAGCGCTGCTTTGGTAAAATTTCACGAAAATTGAAAAAAAATCCAAAATATTAAAGAAAAAGTTGTTTTCCCTTCATGGCAGGAGCAGATATTAAATATTGCCGACGAGCTATCGCCATGCATCGGTTTCTGTCCGAGCGCGAAATCCTGGGGAAAGTTTGGTCTTTTCTGTTGAAAATTTATGCGCTTTTGGACTACACAAATGGAATATTACTTGCTAAATAGTATAGGAAGAAGTTATTAATCAACACGTACATTTTCCGAAAACTTTTTTTTTTTTTCTTCTCACGACTGTATACCCTTGGATGAAAATACCGTAATTGGATCATAGGGGAAAATAGATTGAGTGCGTGGATAGTAGATACCGTATTTTCCCTTATAGAAACCCACCCCCGAATAGTAACTCCCCTCCAATAGTGACCCACCCCAAAATTTCCTGACCGAAATAGCAACCCGCCCTCTTAATATTAACCCACCCATTGAATTTTAACCCACCAACAAACCTAGAACCAATACATCAAACTGATTAACAAAATAACTGAGGAATTAATCTTTTAATTATTATTCATAACCAATTACTATAATATAAGACTAATTAGTAAGTGACTGACTTATAATGAAGTTTCTTTATCTGTTTATCAAATCAAGTTAAATCCTCCCCATATTGAAGACAGTCCACGTAGGCCAATGACGAAACATTATGAGTCTAAAACTTGTCAGTTTATGTTGAATTGTTTCACAAAGAAATATTAACCACCTTTAAATAACCCTTAACATTTTTGACCCACCCTAAAAATTGTTGAGCAAAATAGTGACCCAGGTTTCTATTAGACACTTGGAGGAAGTATACATTTCTTTCTGAGACAATCTAATATCATTCAAACCTTTCTAATGGTAATGAAAAAATGGACAAAACACGATAGGATTAGAAAGCACTGTACTTCTATACATGTTTGCATATAGTTCTAATAGCTTACAAAACTAGATGTACAAACACCATTAATCGTTAAGTTAGGAGATTATCCTGTGAAAACATTGAACGAATAGCAGATGCAAATAAACATAAATGAGTTAATTGTTCTAGGTTTTGGATGTTTGATTCTTCCAGATGTACTGAGAATGATTTTTTGAGACAGTGGATGGCTTTGGTGGATCTTTCATGATTCTTTTTTTTTAAATTTCTTTCGTTATCAATTTGTGCATAGATTAGAAAATATCGTACGTTCAGCTAAAGCAGCCCATGAAAAACATCCTTGGTTTTGTTATTTCGATTGTATTCCGTGTGCCAAAATTAACCATTTTTCATGCTCCAAATCCTCTAATGTATCTAGCTTAAGAGGGTTTTAGGGGGCTTTGCCCCTAAACTCCGCTGACACTCCAACCTCCCCTAAAAAAAAAAAAAAAAAAAAAAAGAAGACCTGATGACCTGATTTTGTGTTACACGTCCTGTTTTAACCTCAGTGCCCGCCTCGCCCTGCAATAATGATTTCAAAGCATTATATGTAGATTAGACAGAACTGACAATGTAAAGACATATCGTGTGTTAGTGTGTATATAAGTGCCCTGGTAGGTGCAGCTTATCTTTACTGGGATGACCAGTGAAAATTGGAAAATTGATCGCCATACAGCATACACATTTAGTTGATTACTCTAGCTAAATTCTGGAAGGACGTTCACAGTTTGGAACACAGGGAATTTCCATTTTAGAGTATTGAAATATAGTACTGAGGAGCACTGTGGGCCATTTGCAACCCCCTGCATCCTATCACTCACTAACCTTTTTCATCATAATCATGTATGAAAATGTCACTGCCGGTGTAATCGGAGATTTTGTCTCCTCAGACACTTTCTCCTAGGAGGAAGTTTCTCCTAGGAGGAAGTGTCTCACACAGACACTTATTCCTAAGCGAATGCACTCAATAAAAGCTATTTCCGCAGTTTTAATTTTGGTAAATTTATGCGAGCATAGTGTGGTATTAGCTACAGTCAGACAGTGCATATGGATAAATTATTGACATAAAAACTATGAAGGTACTTAGGATCAGGCTGGCCAGCTAGGGAAAGATTCTTTTCAACTGTCGGAAAAGTTTTAGTACCTTTGCATCGCTCAATATCATTTGATAAAACAACATTTCCTTTACTCCAACTAAATTCAGGCTTTGAATTCTGCCATTGTTTTGATTTAAAGAAGGATTATCATCTAAAACTTAAGGACAAT
>JAIGNY010002621.1:522500-530000 GCA_020152595.1 Chiridota heheva
ATTATCTTGAGAAGAATTAAAAGAAACTTAGAGCTGTGTGTGTCATCCGCATTTGATAACTCAAGTTGTATTATAAAATAATGTCACGAATTGGTAGTGAGTACACAGTAAATAGCTGAGGGCCAAGCACTGTCTTCACTGATACTTCAGGAATTCCATACCTAAGGGTAACTGACCTGGAGGTCATGGAGGTGACATCACCAATATGGACATGTTGTGGTATGTTACCGTGATATGACTAAAACCATTTAAGAACACAGTTATTAATTCCCAAACAGTATTCCAAACGTGACAAAAGTATGTTATGGTCAGAACTGCTCAATCTCCTCTTTTAGAAATTTGTTGGAAAAACGGGTTCCTTTGAATTCAATTTTTGAATTAAATTTTTAAATGTAAATAATTACATATATTTGATAAAAGAGTTTTAATTCTGAGCTGATCAATTTTTTTATTTTGAGACTATAGCTCTTTTAGTTTTTGAGTTATTGCTGATCAAAGTTTGCTAATTTAGTGCTGTGAAGCGAGGTAACTCTAAATCGATATGTAAATCTTTCTATTTCTTTCTAAATGTTAGTCGCTTCAAATAATGGGAGAGTTTATTCCTTTCTTAATTTCAATCATTTTTATGCAGATTAAAAATTAAGAAATTTTAAAGTTTCCTCTAGAACAGCTAAACGGAATAAGAAATCGATGCATGATTTTTTCCCAACCCTTGAATTCTTTAATTGTCTTCTGATATAAATACACATCAAAATCACGGGAATATTCCTTCAACCAAACAAAATATTTAAAGAATGATTTACGACTTCATATGTGATGAATAGTATTATATATTCCACTAAAGGTAGAAAAAATGTATAGTTTCCCGGAAATTGTTTGCATTCGGTCACCGTGCCAGCCACGTGTTTGTAGTTATGTGATAATCATTCTGCCTTTGCTTACAGACTTGACATGCGCATTTGAAAACATGGAAAATAAATCATATAAATATAACCTGTCTACTAACTGTGGTGTAGCGGTTATCATACCTGTCTACCTACAGACCACGAGGCCCTGGGTCCAAGCCTGGGTTGGGTAGACACGCCAGTGCACCACAACTGGTTATCAAAGGCCGTGGACATTGACTTGGTTGTCGATGTTATGTCTGTCTGTACGTCGTACCTGTGTTCTCGTCCGGGTCGTATTAAGCGTTTCGTGATAGCATTGTTACTATCATAACTGAATACGCAGGCGACGACCCCGTCATTGTAATTGTGTGTTCACTCGTCGTGATAACCTAACCAAACCCATGCACGGTCAGGGTGGTTACAGGCAGCGCCATATTTCCCCACTTTAAGTTGAGATTTTCAAAACTAATGGTCATGTAATGCGCCACAATGTGCCAGCCACAGAAACTTTGCTACTGTACATCTTTATGGGAGACTGATTATGCTATAGGCGAAGGCGTGGACGCCCTAATGTGACACTGGAGAAATCAACAGAAGAAAACATTTGAGTGAGTGGGATAGAACTAAGGCAGCTGATGTTCGACTGTAAGAGGTGGAAGAGATTCACCATGTCACCATAATGGACGACATTAGTAATTAGGTTTTCGAAATTGGTTTTTAAACAGCGTTTTTGAACAATTTATATTTTGAAATACTTAGATTTTTAAGGATGTTCATCTTTGTTAAAATTGTGAGTTTACGGGGTCTCCCAACCTACACTGGAGGTTTTTTCCTATATTATTATTATTTATGTTTATTCAAACAACAGGTTTTTTGTGAAAGTTTTATCAATAAATTTGTGGAGTACAAGATATTAAATAAAATTGCTGCATTCATCAGCTGCCAATGTCGATATGAAAAATATTAAATCGATATTAAATCAATATTGAATTATTGTTTAACATATCGATTACTGTTTACTTTTAGATATCTTAATAAACTGAGTAAAACAATCTTATTCAGCTTTTATTTAGACATTCCAAACGTTACGAGAAATGAACTTGATCAAACGCAAGTATCTTTATTTTCTTGGTAGTTATCAAAAGACGATCGCCACTCGGGAAGGTCCTCTGTTTTCCATTTATTGAATTCTTTCCTCCATTGAAGTTCAACTTCACTCAGAGATTCTGCAGAAGACATAAGAATAGAAGAATGATCTTTATATACATGAATAAGTGTGATGAAGATGCTTCGTTGATTAATTGTCGATAGTGCCGGTGGGAAAATGAGGATTCAGGTAAAGCTATAACTGCCGTCGTTACATTACACAGTGTCAAAGTTATGTAATGGGCATGCGCGGGACCTGGGAGCAACTGCCCCCATTTTCATTGAACAATTTCATATGCGCCTTTTTATAGTAATGATTTTGTATAATTTTGCTTTTAAAACTTGTTTTCTTGCAAATTTCAAGAACATGTGCAAGTATCCAACGTAAGGTCGAATAGTTTTTAATTCAGAATAATGTTGTCAAAATCATACATCAGAAAGTATTTGGTCCCAGTACAGTGTTGTTGCACGGGATAAAGCGAAATCAAGGGATGTCCCATGGCAATTCATTCAATCAAAAAGAAGTAATTGGTTTCATTGATCCAGTTTTTGTCATTTCATGACATTTGACTCAAATTGTGCCTCTTCAACCCGTCTAGATTAAACCTCTTGTTTCTCGCTAATACACATACGATATGAACGGCATTCATCATCGTCAGATGACGTCAACGTATTCCTTAATTAAATGCTTGCAAATGTTGCTAATACAAACTTGAAAAGGTAACCAGCTGTTGTGTGAGGCCATTCCAGAAGGTACACTGATCGGCTTTGAATCCCTGCTTTTCCATCAAGGCGGAACTAAGATCCTTTGATAGCAAACCGGGAACTTCAAACTTCGGCCAGTTCATCTCTCCGCCTCGAGTCCCATCGTTGTCACTGCCGGAGTTTGGATCACTATAAGAAAAAGACAAGAACGAATTGTTTATGATATACACACCTCTGGTAGTAAGTACAGGAAGAGTCATTGTCTCTCATTCGGTTGTTTTTATTTTAAAAAAACAAACAAAGGTTATAGTTATCATCTCTAACCCGGAAATAAATAAAATCAAGTTTCTTGTTTTGATTGGTATAGGAATACATTGATTCAATTAGAATGAATGTATGCCACCGAATCACGATATATGACGGCCAATATCTTATGTCACTAACAACCTTCTGCCATCTCTCGCGTGCAGCCTCAGCCCCTTTTAGCTTAAACCCCGACCGACATCCATGAACATTTCATAAGCACATGGAACATTGACAGACATGCCAATTATTTAATTCATTTATTTAAGCAAATATAATAACCAAAACAAACTAACTTAAACTAAAACAAGAATAAAGTAAATAAGAAATTAAATAGTGGTCAATAAGACTTTCGTATAGAAGAGCGTGTGATTTTATAGTACATTAGTCATAGCTTGAAAATTAAATATAGTGTTAAGAATTTAAATACTGTGTCACTGAATCCATCTTTTCTTTTTTTATTAGAAAACATATGCAGACATATAAAGACTAGAAAACTTAATTTCTATTCAGTTATTAAACAAAACAAACATAAAAAATGTTTCAACGGTAAATTTGTAATAGTTCACTCATTACGATCATGTTATTTTCAATAAATACCAATCATTTTTTTCATTGCTCTTTTTTCTTACCCTGTTTTTGCAAAATTTGTGTAGTATCTCATGACGTCAAGAGTCAATTCCACTTCTTCAGGCTCTAAGTTCCAGCTTCTTTCAGGATGTAAACCGTACCCGAATACGAAGATAAGATCCTCTCCGTGTGCAACCCCTCTCCAGCGGGGATTGGTGGGCCACGTGGATTGGGATGGCATATGGGCAGATGGGTAAAAACATACCGATATACGTCATTGCCTTTAAGAGCATATTCTCGAGCCGCGTGTTCTGAAGGACAATGGAAACCTTCATCTGTTACGATTTCGAGAAATGTGGGAAAGTAATTTGCATCTGGATCGTCTCGTTGTGTCCAGTCAATATAGTCTTGCTCCATTGAATCAAGAATGATATCATTTGTGTAGGTATATGTGAACATCTCTATTTTTTCTCGGAATGTTTCGTAATCAGATGTAGCAAGAATCTCTGGAACGGGAATAAGAGCAGGGTATGCACTCATCGCAACAAGTGAACCATCATCTAACGTATTCCCCACAATTATGTTGCACTGTTTGAATTTCCCATCTGCGATGAGTGATCGAGGGTGAGCTGTGATGAATTCACCGTCAATCACCGGAACAAAGAGAATACCGGTGGTAGTGAGCACTATCTTTAGATGATGAAAGAAGGGACAAGTGGAATTAGAACTCGTCATAGCATGAACATCTTATCAATTTTATCAAGTTTTTAATGGATAAGAACAGGTTTGTCAGTGCCATATGAGGCAATATTGTAGTCCTTTCATGAGAATGTGGGTGTCATGTTGCAAAACAATTGTTTCAAAATTAGCGATATACAAAGTCAACAGTAGAGAAGGACGTCACGCATCAAAATATTAACGCCCTGTGAAGCTTAACTAAAATCGTCGTGTCACTCAGAAATTGTACATATTTATGTTTAGTTTTTAAGTGATATGACAGCATCAGCCAATCAGAATGCTCAAAATCAAAGGAAATCGAAAATATTTTCAATTTCTTAGTGATATAACCAACCAGAATGCTCGGGATTGGTGGTGGTAGAGGAAGTACTTTGTGGATAAAGGACCTGGTGGAATCGGCTTGGATGGGAGCTAGAATGAAAATGATGCGTAGAATATGGCTTGGTGAGTATGAAATGGGGAACTATAGAGACGATAGATGGAAAGTGGACGTTTCTGTTGAAAAGTGAGTGGGAGGTGGAGAGGCAATGGTCCTCCACACTGAGTGTGTGAATGACTTGTTAGGATTTACAACTCGGAGGATTTGTGTATATTATGCAAAATATGTTTCTTCTTTGAGCTGCACATGATGAAAAAAATGTTTTATAATCTATTTTCATATTATCAGTTCAAATTTTTAATTACGATTCTATAATTGTTATGGCGTTATTAGTTGCTGGTTTCATTTACTCTTAAATATTTGCAAATAATGGCAATTCTGGGCATTCTTGAAATCACTTATCTCTTGGAATAACTATTCATATAACCTTCTTATATATCTCTCTGCATAAAGAAGTGACCCAAAAGTTTTGTTGAGAATTAAGATATGATTGTCTTGTTAGATTACCGCATTAGATGCTGCAATCAGGAGTTGGACGTCAACCTCTCGCAGACATGATGCTAGTTGTGCCGATGAAGTAGCGTCACCACATCCTGCCATTCTTCCCATTTGGAAAGCAACTTTTCGTGCCTCGTTGATGTCTAACAAAGCCCATAAACTCATCATATTTCCACTCTGTGAAAGTGAAAATAATCTCAGTTAGCCTTGTAAGCAACGGTAGCGATAAGATTGCTGTACATCATCTCTGTCTGTCTGTGCTGATAGACATATGAATATGCACATGCATGGCAGTTCGTCAGAGTGGGTCTTTTGCGATTTATACACAAGGCATGCGTACTGTATTTACAATCTATTTTATCTATTCAGTGTGATTGATAAACAAGTAAACCAACACATGAGGAAAGGGTTTTTCAGTCATCTTGTGTGAATTTATTATCATCATACATTTTTTCTGCTTGATGAGTATCCACGCCATTGTTGCAAAAGAAGGCACCAGTGGCCTACCCAACGCCCGATAAGTAGAAAGGAGAAAGGGGTGGAATGCGGGGATGGAGGGAGGAAGGTGGGGGAGGGGTTGTGACTATTGATGGCAGCGTCCAACTGTCTAAAAACTGCACTAGGGTCTATGTATCTTGATTACGTTATTCTGAAAACCTGGTGGTCTTGTGTGAAACTCTCCTTCACCGTGTCCATGTTATTGGAAGGTGGAGCTCAAAACAGGGGAACAGTCGATTTGGAACAACCACCGTAATAAGTTTATAGATTACACGGTTGGATCCCATAATTTTATTAACTGGACATGCCAATAGATGACTAATCACTACAAAAATAGTAGACTGTTAGACCCCTCGGTGACGTGGCATGGCGTATTTATACCCAGATAGCACACACAGTTGACCCAATGAAAGGACGGCATATGTTGGCATACGTTGGTACCATGTTGGGTTCGTATGCTAATGATGGACCAATGTGAGTACTTTTAGAGTAGTTTCTCAAGATTTATTGTGATAAGCAGTTTCTCCTCCCCACAAAAACAAATTAAGACAAGAATTGGTCAGTGAGTCCGTTATTATATATACGAGGCTCACCCTGAACGTATAAAGGGCAAGATAAGGTGTGGAGAAATATCATATAGTTCTTTTTAATTTTGTCTGTATGCCTGTCCCTTGTGTAGGCCTATATAAGAGAAGTTGGATGAAATAGCAGTAGGACAAATATCCATTTTCATGGGAGCATCACCAACTTTCTACCTATTCTGTGTCGGGCCAGGATTCTGATGCTGGGAGCAAGACAGGGCAGTTTTGTTTTCAGGTGGATGTTTATTCCCTGTGTGTACAATGCATTTCGCTACACAATTTCTGGGGTTTAGTAGGAACTTAGCGATCTCGCGGTGGGGCGCCACTACCCTCCTCCCCCATTCAATTCTATATTTCTATATCTCTGTCGGGAAAACTCTGTCCGCCAAAATTTTGTAAAGCGAGAAAAATAATGACAACAAATTGCCGCAAGTTGGCAAAACAAGTTGGCAAAAAACAAAAACGTTTCCCAATACCCTTACTTAAGTATAAAATTGTTTGAAATTGGATTTGGCTTGAGTGAATGTAGGCAGAACGTTTTCGAGTAGGTGGTGGACTTTTTTCAGCGTAGTACAAAGTTGTGAAATGTCCAAGTGCAAATTGACTTGCGGATCCCCCATTTTCCCAAAAATAATTGGGCTCAAAATGAAACTTTGCTTTTCTTTATCTTAATCTTTTTTCTCTTTTTTAAGCAGTCACAAAAAGTTGTAACCGACTTTTTTCACAACATTATAATTTGGCACCCACATGCATGTTTTTGGTGTCCCTGTATGTTACGCCCTCGCTACGCTTGTAACGCATGTTTTCTTTCTATTACTATTCAGATTTTGCCCACATGTGAATAATCATACAGATTCCTTCAAAATTTGCACCTATATTTTTAGTTTTACACATAGCAGATGAAGCTATCATTAGCTTAATTGAGGATAAGAAGGAGGAAAGGGAGGGGGGGGGGGGTTCAAAATTGTTCCATGATGTCAGGTAGTGTGATTATAAACACATGTATATTGTTTAAATATACTAGTCGGAAAAACTTGTGGGGAAAATTATTCTTACTTCTCCCGCACCCCTTCCCCCTTTCCTTTCCCCCTTCCTTCCCCGCTCTCCCCACTCGAATTCAAATTACGCACCTTGCATAGGCTCATTTATGTATAAACGTTGTAATCAGACTGCGCTGACCGTGGTAGCAACGTGG